>JAUKPQ010083294.1:0-19423 GCA_032273045.1 Chloridella minuta | reverse complement strand
TTATATAATAAAGTTTGTGTGCCGTTATCATTTTTAGAAACGGTAGGTATAGTGTCTCCAGGTCTCATACATTGCTGTAGGAATGTTAAACGAGAGTTCAACCCTTCAGGCGTTATTGAGTGGAATACAGGATGGAAGTGTTTAATTTTACTTTTTATACCATCGTAAATCATTGGGTTTTCTTTCCTAACCAACTCAAAGTAATTACATTCTGTTAGTAATTTTCTTGCCAATCTCTTAGTTAAGTCTGTTCTCTTTTTAGGTGTTATTTTACCGGAAGATGGGTTTTTTATTGAAGAACTTGGCGGCGTAATATTGGTGTCGGTATTCCCTGTAGGTGTTTGACTAATGAATCCAGGTGTTGGATTTGGTGGTGTAACAGGTTCGGTATTAACACCAGAACCATTATTTGGCGGTAACGGATCAATAGCACTAGTATTTCCATCATTATTTGTTGGTGGTGTTTGTACCGTTGTTGGTGGTGTTTGTGTTGACGAATTAGTGTTACTCACATTAATGTCCACAATCTTTACTCTACGACACGCCATAGCATTTACAGAAACAACACCTTCATTTGCCTCGGTTTTATAATTTTTGGTACAACTAATCGATGAGTATTTAGGTTCGATTAACGTTCCTGACTCCCCACTAGGAGTCATTTTAATTTTTAATTTTCCATCTGTGTAGTATTTTTTAATCTCAATTCCTTTTGGTGTTTTTTGATTAAACATCCATTGCATAACGGTATCTATCCTTCTTTTTGATAAGTTAATATTGTACGTATTGGTTTGAAGTGCGGATGCCGAACCTAATAATTCAAACGATACTGTTTCACCAGCATCTAATGATATTGATATTTTTTTAACGAAGTTCTGTGCCTCAGTAAATTCACTATCAATAAATGAGAAAAATTCACTTACTGAACTTTTTCTGGTGTCAATATAATTCGCCAAATATTGATTTTGTTCGGTATTAGTTCCGGCCAATACTTGTGTAGTATAGTCAGTATACGTAGTATCATTATATTTAATAATCTTATCCAATGCCTTACCAAAATCATGAGCAGTTTTAGGGTCAGAATTACCTCCAGTATTTAAATATTTTAATTCTAAACCTTTATATTTTGTCAACCAAATATCATAAGGAGCCGACGCATATATCCTGTCATCAGACGGATCAGGAAAATCATTATGGAAATAGAACCCAACTTCAGGGAACTGATCTTTAATAGGTGCTTCAGTAACCAAAGGTGGTGTTGCCGTAACCGTTGGTGGTGTTGAACAAGGTTGTGTCGTGTTTGTTACAGTATTAGCAACATCCGTAACCGTAAAGGTAGGTGTTGTTGTACTTTTAATACAACGAGTGGTTGCTGTGGACGTTAAATTTGTTAACGTAATAGTAGTACCAGCACAATCGACGTACGAAAGATCTGTCGTTACTGAACCAACATTAATTTGCCATTCAGTACATGGTGCCGGTGTTGGTTGTGGTGATTGTGGTGGAACAATGTTAGTTATTATTTCTTGTTCAACAATATTAGTAGGTAAAGTATCAGTAAATGTTTTAACCTCTTCAGGTGTTGTTATTAGTTGTACTTCAAAAACATCACTTGGCGTAAACATTGGGAATTTTTTAACCAAATCGTATAGATCGTATTTAGTACATCCCGCAAAGAATGAGTCAATAACTTGATTAATGGTTTCGTTAGATGATTCGTCTTCTAATTCTTTATTCACCAAAACATTCATGATTGATGGATGATCCACAATAATTTTAAAACTTACGTTACCCTTTCTCGATGTATTACTATATGTGTAAATTGGTTCGGGTCTACCTAAAAAAGTATTATCTTGCCAACCTGTACTAATATTTTCATCAAAATTTAAATCGTAAGGTGGAAACCACATTATACGACCACCATTAGGTCCTTTTTCACAATCAGGTAAATCTTCGTAAGTGTATCCAGGTCTATTTGATGTTCTCCAAGAAAGATTTTCTAATGATAACATATATTTTTTAACCCTACCGTTTTTAATGTTAGTAGAATCCACACCACCTATTGGTGCGATGTTCAAATTAAATGTGTTATCTAAAACTGAATTTGTGTATTTTCTAATATTACCATCAGGTTTTTGTAATTCGTCAAAAGTATAGTACGGTCTATCTTTTGTGAATACTCTACAATATTCAAGACCTTCAAGTGCACCACCCGGTACAGAATTTTTTGTTGTATATCTAATTACCCTCGAACCTTTAGTTAGTTCTTGATAACCGTCGTTAAATACTTTTGATACTTGGTTAATTGCGTTACCTACGTGTTCTAATTTATTAGGCGATTGGTTTCCTGCATCAACTAATTTTTGGGTGACATCTAATAATGATCCAGGTGTGAAATCATATCTTGTTGATTGACTTGGGTCATAAGCACTTGATATCCTATCAAAATTAAAATCAGAATTATCTGTAAAATCAACCCCTCCTCTACCTTGTAATTTACCAGGTAATGTATAATTTTTACCACCTCTACCGGTGTCTGATATCCAAGTTAAACCACCAACAATATTTGTAGAAGCCCAAGTTGAGGAATCTTTGGCTCCCGCACTATAAAAGTTTCTCGTATTAAAACCAAATAATGCTCCAGTTAATTGGTCTCCCTCATAAAGTTTACCAACATTACCATAAGATAAAACCGGTCCGTTACTTGATGTACTACCATCTTTATTTAATGGTAATTGATCAAATGGGGAAACCGATTCAGTAATTGAATTTTTTCTATCACCAACATAAAAGACACCCGGAGGAGCCAATAAGTTATTACCTATTTTGTAATTAGGTCTATAAGGATTATATTTTAATTGATCGTATAATAAACTTCTTGTTGCAACTGATGTATATTCAACTAATAGTTCAGATGCAGATTGATTTGCAGGTTGGTTAATACTAAATAATGACCCTAAAGCTCCTCCTAATTCTGATAATATATTTTTAAATGGACCATTACCTTTACTATCAGGGTAATCAAAATATTCACCAGGAATATATGAATAAGGAGAATATGTTCCTGCAAGTTTAGCAGCAAAATTAATAGCCTGACCCAAAAACAAATCAGGATTTGTTATTGAATAGTTTCTAGCGATTATTGGTACATTACCTGTTAATAAACCAATCGCATTAAATGGATCGGTATTTGGTTTAGTTGATATTTCTCCAGTATCAGGATTAACATTAGAGTTCAATATGTTTGCTCTACCTAAAGTTTGTTGTAGAAGTTCTAACGCAACTCTATGTTTAAATTCTTTTTGTAATTGTTTAGCTCCTAATGCCGCTAATTGTGAATCTTGTGAAAGACTTCCGTCAGAACCATTAGGATTGTCACTTAATAAAATATTAACCGGACTATAAGTTGATGGTACAAAAACAAATGTTGAGTCTGAATTTGCATATGGTAAACCTGTGGTTGTATATTGTAGGTCTTGGATTGTTAATGTGTTATAATCACCATCACCTGTTACATATTTGTTTTTAACGTACGCTTCAGTTTCTTTTACTCCACCGACAAACTCCAATTCATTTTGATTGGTGTCAGTAACATCGTAGTTACCTTGATTAATAGTTAAACTTTTAAGTTTTCTATATGGGTCAACTTCTTCACTACTTTGATTACCTTCAGGTCCCCAAGCATTTTGTAAAAAAGTAGGTTTTCTTTCGTCAACACCAATAACTTCTAATTCACTACTAATTGTATCAGGATATCCGTATTCACCCTCATTAGATCTTGTTTGTAAGTTTCTATTGATTGGTGCTTCACCTTTGATAGGATTATCGGGACCATATTGGTTAGTGGCGATTAATGCAGGTCTGCCGGTTTTACCTTCAGTTTCTAAATCACTACCTATTGTATCATCATAACCATAATTACCTGAACCAATTATTAGATTTTTTTGTATTCTAAAAGGTTCGACTTCAAATACGCTTTGTCCGTTTTCAGGTCTATATTCGTTATTGGTAAATAATGTAGGTCTTAATTCTACACCTTTAAGTTCTAATTCATCACCAATAGTATCACCATAATTATATTCACCTTGATTTGATCCAAGTATTAAATCATTATTGATGCTATATTTTGTTTCACCGTATTGATTTGAATTTTCAGGTGAATATTTGTTTTTGGTTATTAATACAAGTTCTCGACTATTACCAATTTGTTCTAACTGGTTGTTAATTGTATAAGTAATATTATAACCAAAAATTTGATTGTTTGTTGGTAACGTTAATAAATTATTTATTTCATATTTGGTATTACCAAAATCACTATTACCCCCGTTGCTTGGTTTGTATTTATTTAATACTTTGTGTTCGACCTCACTATTGTTTCCAATTTGAAATAAGAAACTGTTAAATGTATCTACAATAGTATATTCTCCACTACCAACGGTATTAATCGTTTTATCATTATTAATATAATAAACACTATCACCGTAATCATTTCTATTGTTTTGTGGTTTGTAAACATTTTTTACAATATGATATAATTCTGAACTATCACCAATTAACTCTAAATCACTATTAATTGAGTCGGCAAAACCATATTCGCCCTCGTTTGTTTTGTAGTTACGGTTAATATTGATTTTAACCATTTCTCCGTAAGAATTTTGGTTTTCAGGACCGTATTGATTAATTGGGTATAATAGTCTCTCTTGTTGATCCCCAATAACCTCTACGGGAACAGAATCAATTATAGAATAGTCTAATAGTCTAAATTCGTCTACAGCAGGCTTATCACCACTACTGAACGCACCATCTACTCGATAAGCAGGTAGGTTACGTACCAATAGTTTTTTTCTAAAGTTTTCTGACGAATTAAATGATAGTGGACTTTCCATTTAGTCTTTTTATCATAAATAGATTATTTCTTGTTTTTTCATTAAGAAAGAACTCCTTGTTGTCTTTTGTAACTATCAAGTTTATAAAGAACGGTGTCCATTATTTGTTTCTGCACTCTTGGGTCACTAAACATTTTTTCAACGTCAGCATTTTTATCACCCGATATCGCACCCGTTAGGTTAATATTTATATCAATTTTACCACCAACAGTCGCATTACCGCCTACATTTTGTGTCGACCCAATAGATGATAATATTTCATTTAACTTACCCGATTTATTAAATGCCTCTGTTAAATTAGTACCAACAGCGACTTCATCACCAACAATTCCTTTGTAAATCTGACCCTCCGACATTATTGTTGGTGTGCTATTATCTAAACTAAATAATGCGTCTTGAATATTTAAAGCATCTTTAGCTTCTCGTGTTTGACGAGCTAACGCATTTGTCATATCGGTAGTAATTACACTCTTAAGTGCCTCTGTACTTTTATCTAATCCCTTTGATTCTATTTGGGAACCTAGAACTGCTCCTGTTGCTGCCGTAGGTGCTACCTTTGTAGCTATATCTAATGCCGTATCCTGAGCAGTTTTGTTTGCACTATCAATATTTTTTAAAAACTGGTCACGTGTTTTTGCATCTTTCATACTAACAATTATTAACTCTTTAATTTCATTTTGAGTTGCCAATTGTTTATCGGTAATAGTCATTTGTTCCATTGCAATGGCTTTTTCACTTTTACTTTGGTCTAATTGATATTGGTCTAAAGCGGTTTTAAATTTATCATCCTTCATTAAATCCTCAAGATTTTTACCTTGTTCATCAAAACCAGGTATATCAATTTTAACATTACCACCTTTATCGATTTGTGCTAAACTAGCAACTACCCCTTGTTGTGCTTCATCCAAACCATCTAAACTAAACTTACTACCGATATAATCTAATTTGGCCGCCTCCCTTCCGGATTCAACCATATCATCAAAATTTTGACCGGTAATTTTAGCCTGTTCTCTTAACCTATATAAATCTTGGGTTGATGCGTCAAAACCACCCGTAGCCTTATTAAATGTAAATGCTGCTTTAGAAGAGTTTAGTAATTCTTTTTGTAGTCCGGCCATATCTGTTTGAGCCATATGCATAAGTTGGAATGGGTCAGCCAATTTACCAACCGCTCCCCCTAACATTTGCATACTAGCGGCCGCCTCAATTGCCTTTTCAGGATCCAATAAATTATCAGCAAATCCTTTAGCGCCTATTTTATCCATAGTGGTTCTTAACATCGCAGCTTGTTTAGCCATTTGTTTTAAACCATCCACACCAGTTTTGAATCCGAAACCACCAACTTTTTTCATGTTGGTATTAACGTCTTTCATGTAAGCGGCAGTATTTATCCCCATTTTTCTTGCTTCGTTAGCCAACTCATGCATTGTAACTAAAGCCTCTTCTTGGGTTCCTCCGTATCTAACAAATTCGGTAACCATTGTACCAATTTCTTTTGTTGCTATACCTGTTGATTTTGATATTGCAACCATAGATTCTAAAACCTGTTGAGATGGGTTAACCATCCTACCCATACCACTAGCTAATGACTCTACAGAATCGGTAACATCTTTAAATGTTCCACCTATTTTTAGAGTATTTAAAAACGCATCATTTAAAGTATTTCTAAACTCATTAGCCCTTGCAGCACCCACTCCTGTAAAATCAGCAACACCACCCATAGACTTAATTAAGTTTTTGGCTGAATCGTCCATACCAATCATTGATTTTTGGGCGTTTTTAAAAACCAAATCTAAGTCAGTACCAATAACAAAATTGTTGATTGTGGTTTTTAAATCGGTGGCATGTTCAATAAATGAATTAACTGAGTTGAATACTCCAGTCGTGGCATTATCAATGCTCTTATTAGCTCCTTCCGCACTCACTTCATTACCATCTAAAAACATATTTTTTATTTAATAAATAGGTTAATATTATTTTTTAGATTGTTCAATCAACTTATCTATAAAATATTTTCTTTCAAATGTTGGCATTTTTAATAAGTCATAATAACTAAATCCGACATGTTTTACTAAAAAGTAAATTTCATCTAATACGTTTTTTTTATGGTTAGAAGAAAGGACGAAAAAACTCAGCCCCAAAAGTAACATCAAATGTTACTCTTTCTCCTGACGGGGCAATTACACTTTTAGTTAAATCCAATTGTGGTTCACATTCTTTAATGAATTTTCTAATTTCTTTAGAATCCATAATTGGCATTTGATTAACGAATTTAGAAATGTTTTCTTTACTTGCATCACTATCTAAACTAACGATTTGTTTTTCTAATCTTCTAGTAACAATAGGAGCTACCATACCTTGTGGGTATTGTTCTTGCATTTTATCAATTTCTCTAGTATCACCTAAAGTTAAAAGTCTTAATTTTACTTTTCTTTTACTTTTTGGTAATGTAAATTCAAAAAATCCATTTTCATCTGGCTCGTGAATTGGTTTTTTAATATTGATTTCCTCTATCACAACCGAAACATCAAATCTATTACTTGTTTTAGGATCGACTAAACTATATTCATATTCAGAACCAAAAGACGTATTTCTTAAAAATATCAATACAGACTGTATATCCACTTCTAACATTTGGTTAACGTCAAATCCAGGTTCATAGATTTTACTTTTCATTAAGCTATAAACAATTCCCTCTTTAAAAATATTTGGGGACGACAATAGATTTTCATCGGCAGCAGTTAAATACCCGACTTTTAATGATTCTTTTTTTGGTTTATAAAATATCCCTTTGGAAGGTAAAGAAACCACATCGTGTGGTAAGTTAAAGTCCATTTGTCCATATTGAGAAGATTGATCCATAATAATTTTTTCTTAAAAAATAAATGATAAATAATGTTAGTAAATAAAAAATCCCACCTGTTATAGATGGGATTAGAAAATATTTTAATTTTATTTTAGTAAACCAAGATACATCTATCAGGTCTAAGCGTCGCCTTAACGGTAATAAGACCATCTTCACTATATCCTAATGAATCGAAGTCCACGTTTGTTAAGAACACACCTTGTAGAATCCATTTCTCAACCGCCACACCTGTTGGGTCTAACATTTCAAGGTCAATATCTTTTTTATATCCTGCAGCATAACCCATACGTCCTGTCACAGATTCAGCGTGTAAACGTACCCACTCCATTAATGCTTGTGATGCCGAAGGTCCGATTGGGTCACGGAAAGTAACTTCTATTGTACTCCAATTAAAACGACCAGCAACATAAGTTGAAGTATTTAAGAATGGAATCTCAACATCTTTTATTTCAATTTTTGGTCTTGACGTAGATTCAACATACCAAGAGTTGATACCCAAAGAAGAAGGGAAAGTTAGGATGAACCTATTTTTTCTTTTTGGTTCGTACTGAAAGGGCATTTTCATTAATAAATCAGCCATATTGTGTGTGTTTAAATTTCTTTTATTTTTCTAATAAATATATCGTATTTATTTTTTTTCTATTTACTTCCAATTTTCTTTAGAATATTCTTTAACTAGAACCAGAACTTAATAATAATTATACTTCTTTTTTATCTCCTCCTTTAGTTAAATAAGTTTTTACTGGACTTTTTTCATATTCTTTATCTAAAAAGTCTTTCATCTTTTCTATATTTCTTTCATCATCATCTGAAAATCCAATTATAGGTTCAATTTCGTTGTTAACTATATCATTTTTGAAAAATGCCTTTTGTCCAATTTCTTGAGCCATTTCTTTACAATAATTAATAAAGTTTCTCATTGCTTTGATTTTTCCCTCTTCAGGATTGGCAGCATCTCCGTCACCAAAAGTAACAGGTTCAAAACGACATAAATCCAAATAATCATTTAATTCATTCTTTGTAAGTGTCGTGATTTTTTTACCGTCCACATTTACATCACCACCTAAATCACGATATCTTTTAAGATTTCCCGATAATGTCTTACTATTGATACCTAAATGGTTACTCATAATAAGATTATAAACTGCTTCTCTTAATGCTTTCGGGTTGTGCCCTCTTGCTGTAATAATAGCAAAGATTGAGCCTCCGTTAACACACTCTACAAAATCGTTCCAAGACGGTCCTGGTTGAGCCAACATAGAGTCTAATACAAATCTCTTATCACCTTCTGACCTGAAGTTTTTAAATGGGTTAGGTGCAAAATCTACAACAACGGTTCCTTTATAATTAAAAGGTTCCTTACCTATTTGATGTCTATGTTCAGCAAAATCTTCAGTTGACATTGGGACCTCATCATCTTTATCTGATAATAAAATGATTGAAGTTGGCATGAACATAATGTTATCATCCCAATCGAACGCATAATATTTTGTATCAGGTCTTCCCTCTTCCGTAAAACCCTCATTTAGTTTACCCTTTTTAAGATAATCAAAAACGTGTTTTCTAATGTTCATTACTTTTTAAGTTTTTCTAATAATTTTTCTAACTGAGCTTCAGTAATTATTATGTTTTGTTTTTTATCAGAAAACGTTTTTTTACCTTCTTGGTTGTACCCTAAAGATTCTTTGATTAATTTTTTTTCGATTTTCATGGTTTTCTTTTTTCTATAAATATATAATGGGGGATATTTCTACCCCCCACTCTATTTTTTTATTGTTTTTATTATACGTTGTCGAAAGACGCTCCCGTTGGTGTAATCACAAACTCGATGTCGATATATTCTAACGCTCTTGTTGGTTTCAAGAAGATTTTACCTGTTAAAGTATTTGAATCTAAATCTTCAGGTGTGTTTGAAACTGTCACTCTAAAGTCGATCAAACCTCTATCTCTTCTGATTGAATCCAAGATTGGGTTAACTGAATCCAAGAAGTCTTGTCTAACTTTGTTGTCGTTTTGTTCAAACAATAATCTTATCGCCACTGCTGAAATCAATTTACGAGCTTGTAACAACAATCTTCTTACGTTAATTCTATCAAGTGCAGATTCTCTAACTTGCATTGTTTTGTTACCCCAAATTACCGTACCCACATCAGAAAAGGTTGCTATTGGGTTAACTCTACCTTTGTATAAAGTATCTCTATCATCTTGTGTCAACTTACGTCTTGCTCTGATAGCATTTACCAAACCTCTTGTGTAACCCGCTGATGCGAACCAAGGGAATGCGATGTTATCAGTCAAAGCTAAATTCTTAACAACTTCAGATGTTGGTGGGATGTAGATTTGTGTATTGTTAACACTATCTCTACTTAAGATCCAAGGGTAGTAAGTTGCGGTGTAGTTAGAATCGATTCCCGTATTTTCTAAATTATCAACAACTTCTTGAGGGTAAATTAATCCTTCTTCAATATCTTGATATGAAGGTAAGAACAAATTAAAGTCAGGTGTTGTTGCGATGTAGATTGAATCTGCTCTATCGGTTTCAACCATATCAATTGCATCTTCAACCAAATTTGAGTTATTCACATAATCAATACCTGGTGTTGCAAAAACGTTGATGTTTGTTGCTTCAGGGTTGGCGAAGGTCGATTGACCCCATTTGTACGCATAATAGTCAGTATTTGCCCAACTTTCTTGGTTAGGTCCTGAAATCGCTTTGAATGCTCCCCATCCTGTTGCTGTTGGGTATGTTACTGATGCAGCTGCTCCGTTTTTAAATCCTGTTTGACCTAATGCGAATGTGTCAGCATTTGTTCTATACTCTCTATAGATGTCCCAACCATCAAAACCACCGTAAGCCAATACTGTAAATTTACGAGTATTCAATCTGTAGTAAGGATTGTCAGTATCTGTAGGTTCAGAATTAAATGATCCAACACCAACTTCAAAAGCCGATTGTCCTGATGTTGCGTATGCGTTACTGATAGTAACCACAGTCGCTCCACTATCCATGTGGAAACCTTTAGTTAAGTAACCCCAAGCAAGACCAGTTGTATCGGTTGCGATGTTTGCCGGTAATTGTTTTCCTTTATATTGGAAGAAGTCGTAATCAAATCCTGTGATATTAGAAATACCTAAATAAGCTCTTCTTGGATTTTCACCACTTGAAATAACAGGATTATCTCCACCGTTAGATGAACCAAAAGGTGGGTTATAAATAGTTTCACCCGCTGTGTAATATTTAGTTTTATAATTTACATATGGAGGTGTTGCGTTTGAGTATTCTCTTGAAATGTAACCTTCAAATCCACAAGGTAATGCGTCAATCGGAGCTTCATCACTCATTTCTAACATTACATATTTAGATTTTACTTGGTATTCACCATTTGATGTACCGATTTTATTCGCCACGTAATTGTTATTACTTGGGTCTAATGAACAGTTTGTGAAACTTTCAATAACTTTAACGTTTTGATCATTATCGAAGAAATCACGAATGAAGACATCAAATGTACCATTGTTAAATGAAATATTACCAATAGACATTTTAACTTGTGTGTTAGCTGCGTTACCGTCAGAAATAAGGACAAACTTAAATAATTTATAAACTTTATTACCTCTAAGCTCTGATACCATATAAGGAGTTTCAGGCGTTTGGTATTGCTCTAAATAGAATCCTATTGAGTCGGTGTCTAATGATTCTGCACTATCTAATGCAACTAAATCACAATTCAAACCTCTAATTTGACCGGCTCTATAACCAGCCAACAATAAACTTGAGTATGTTTCCTCAATAAATAAAGGAACTTCATTTCTTGATTTACCAAAATTAGATCCTCCAAATACTTTTCTCATGAAGTTTTTATCTGTTGATTGCATCGAAGTTTCAAATTGGAAAGTATCTCCATCATTACTAACTCCTGAAATTGAGAATGGTGCAAATGGATTTTTTGTGACTGCCGAATAAGAACCTGTACAAATCATATCGACATCAGTTAAACCTGTTACTTGGTAACTTGGTCCGTGTTGTGTCGAACTATATGTTGTTATACCTCTAGATCTTAATGTTGCTACTACTAAATCATCGTATGCCGTGTAAGGAGTACCTGAATAGTTCGTAATATAAAATTTAGCAGATCCTGAATAGTTACCACCTGAACCTGATAATGATCCTAATGAACAACCAAATCCTTGTCCATAATATGTGTTAATTGCTGCGTCTTGGTAATTAAACAGTCCGTAGAACCACGCATCATTAGTAGATGAATTTAATGTTCCCCCACTTGCGGCAGTAACACCAAAGTTTTCAGTATATGCGGTTACCGTATTTACCGAACCACCCGTTACGTTATTAAATGTTCCACCACTAACAATACCCCAGAATGTTGAGGTTCTACCTGTTCCTGTTCCTATACTCGCCAAATTAAGTTGGTTAGATAAATATGTTTTTAAATCAGAATCAATTGATGATGTACCTCCATCGTATTGAGTGTAAGTATTGTAGAAGTTACCATTAAAATTTAATGATGATGGAACACTCGTTAATGTAATGTTTAATGATGTTCCTGTGGTTCCCGTAAATAAAACATTAATAGGTCCCGTATTACCTGTCGCACCTATAGTCGATGGGTTAACATTACCTATTGTTGTTACCGACCAAGATGGACCTGCATCGTAACCTGATAATCCAAGTACTCTTGTTACAAACAATTGATTTGATTGTTGTAAATATGCTTTAGTGATATAACCTAATTCGTATTTAGGTATTTGTGTGTTTACAAATTTTTCAGGACTTGTACCCCCAAAATAAACTTGGAACTCGTCAAAATTTGTAATAAATATTGGTTCGAATGCTGGACCTTGTAGTGTTTCCCCTACAACCCCCAATGTTGTTACACCCACACTTTGTGCAACAAATGTTAAGTCTCTTTCTGATGTGTACACACCAGGTGAAACGAAAACCTTGTTAGATGATGCCATGTTTTAAATAGTATTTAAATTTTTATTTTATTATATAAATACCTCATCAAAACACAAAAAACTTTACCCTCACATAATATTTATCAAAAGGTAAGAAAAAATTCTACCTTTTTTCTACCCATAACTTTTTACATTATGAAAAAAATAAAAAACTTAAAAATATCAGAAGAAAGTCACAATATGTTAAAAAAATATTGCGAAGAAAATGGACTTAAAATGTATAAGTTTTTAGAGAATCTAATTAAAAAGAATTGTGAAAAGAAAAAAGACTTATACGGAGAATAGTTAAACCAAGTATGCGGTTGTATAAATTGTTGCAGATTGGGTATTATCTATTTTAGTAACGGCTATTAAAAAAGTATCCCCGTCAGTAATTTGTATCGTTGTTAAATTATCTCCAGCATAATTACCATTTAAAAAAACTGAATAAGAAGAAACATTATCCATTTCACCAATTTTTAAATCGACAGTATATCGGTAAACTTCACTTAATTGTGTGACACCACCTACAAAGGTTAAATTTAAATCAAAATTATTTGGTCTTGGTGGTTGGGGCGTTACCCTTCTTCCTCTTGTTTTTGTGTCAACCTCAAACATAGTTACTTGTCTTGAAATTGCTGGTGAAATTTGGAATTCCTCCTCATCAATTAATAATCCTTTCATAATGAAAGTGTAATTAGCTATGTAGTATTTTCTTTTTTCTAAATCTTTTGCTGATTCATCACCAACACTTTCTAATGTTATTGGAATATAATGTCCTTTAATTTGTGTATACGCCTGTTTTGATGTGAAGGTTTGCATAACAACTTTATTAAAGTCATTTAACTCTCTCATTCTATTACAAAATAATTTAACATTAAATGTAATATCAACAGGTATTGGTTGAGGTATTTTATAAACGGTTGCACCTTTTCTTTGTCCATCCCATGTTGGTACAGTATAATAAAAGAATTGTCTTCTGTTTGGGATGTTTGCCGCCCCTCCTTGAAATGTCCCGTATTTAACTTCAGGCATTCTTACCGTTGCGATGAATGGTAATGAAACGTTATTATCTAAATCTTGAAAGTTCCAAGTCTCAACGAATTGTGACCAGTTTTGATTTGTTATGATTTTATTTACTGTTGGTACGGTTTTTTCATCAACCACTAACTGTAAAGTATCTTTAACAAATTCTAACATTCCTTTATCTAAATCGGCATGTAATACACCTTTAGGTAAAAAAGTACCGTGATCGGTAATATCATCCAACATTTGTTGTCTTCTTTCTCGACCAACCTTTTCAGGTATTAATGGTAAATAATTTTTTATTTTTTTAGGTAAAGCCATTTTTATATTCCTCTAAATTCATTTTCACTAACAGGTGCACCAACAACTGAACGGTAAAACGGTTTATAACCACCATAAGTATGTTTATTATCTGAAATAACACGACCATCATTAACGACACTATAGTATCTTACTCTTGTTTCATTTTCATAATAACCTATATAATCACCATAGTTAATATCAATTTCTAATTCATCTAATTGTTTTTGGTAAACACCAACCTTAATATTTCCAGGTTCTGTTTGTGATATTCTTGACGCTCCGTAATCAACATTTGACGGCTGCTCAACTTGAACATAACCTTTAAACTCAACGGGTGGTAAAAACTGTACCCCATCTTGTAATGTTTCACCATAAACATCGTCATTAATGGTTCTTTGTCTATCAACTCGGTATAATACCACCGTGAAGTTCATATCACCACCTAACCATTCATCACCCATAGAAATATCCAAATCAAAATCTTGTTCTGAAAAAAACTTATTCAATCTGGTAATTGGAACTTTATTCTCTGCCATACCTATAAATAGTTTGATTGATTTTTTCTTTTATTTTATTATTATTTATATAGTAATGGAAGACGCAGTATCAAGAACACCCGAATCCAAAGCCCTTTTAATTTTAGATGATTACGAAGGGTCAAATAATTACATCCTAAATTTAAAACACAAAAAACAAAATAGTAAGTCTTTTGTACCTACAAGACCACAATCAGACTATATTATTAATTACCACAACGTACAACCAAAAGTTGCAAAGAAATGGGTTAAGTTAGATTCTTATTTCGGTAAAAAGTTAATGGAGGACAAAATGTATACCAAAGAACCGACAGAAATATATGTTGAAAAACTTTTGGTAGAAAAAGATAAAGCCTATCATATTTGGGGTAAGATCTTTTCAGGTGATACGACATACGATTTTTGGATGCCAAAATCAGCACTTATTAAAGATAATGAAGTAAAAAATGTTGTTATCGATTATAGTAAGTACCATCACAGAATGCCAATGACACACCAACTTGAGGCTATTGAAAAGTTGGTTAGAAATAAAAAGTTTATTTTGGCAGATGATATGGGACTTGGTAAGACTACATCAACTATTATCGCTGCTTTAGAAACGGGAGCAAAGAAAATATTGATCATTTGTCCAGCATCGTTAAAGATTAACTGGCAACGTGAAATTGAAAATTATTCAGATAGATCCGTATATATTGCAGAAGGTAAGAAATTTTCAAGTGAACACGATTTTGTTATCATTAATTACGACATATTAAAAAATTTCCATGACATCAAAAAGAAAGATGATTCGACTATCTTAAGTGCGAAGTTTGATCTTGTTATTATGGATGAGGCACATATGATCTCAAATCCGCAAGCTCAAAGAACCAAAATTGTAAATGATGTTATATCAAGAATAGAAAGAGTTTGGTTATTGTCAGGAACACCTATGACATCAAGACCTATGAACTATTATAACTTATTAAATATTGTTGATAGTCCTGTTGCCATGAATTGGATGGCTTACGCCAAAAGGTATTGTAATGGGTTCCAATTTAATGTTGGTAAGAGGAAAGTGTGGAATGTTCAAGGAGCAACTAACCTTGATGAATTAAGAGAGAGAACTCAAACGCACATTTTACGTAGATTAAAAGAAGAAGTTTTAGATTTACCTGAAAAAATTATCACTCCCGTTTATTTAAGATTGAAGTCCAAAGACTATGAAGAACTCATGGGTGAATACTATGATTGGTACGAACAAAATCCTGAAGAGTCTAACTCATTAACAATCCAATTTGGTAAGTTAATGAAAGTTAGAAAAGTGATAGCTCAAGAAAAAATAAATAATACGATTGAATTAGCTGAAAATATTATTGAACAAGGTAAAAAGGTAATCATATTTACAAACTTTACCGATACCCTCCAACAAATATATCAACATTTTGGCAAATCCGCAGTTTATTTAGATGGTAGTTGCTCAAAGCCCCATCGTCAAAATGCGGTTGACGAATTTCAAACTAATGATAAAATTAAAGTTTTCGTTGGTAATCTAAAAGCCGCTGGCGTTGGTTTAACCTTAACTGCCGCTGAAGCGGTAATAATGAATGACCTATCTTTTGTACCTGCCGAGCACGCACAAGCCGAAGACCGATCACATAGAATTGGTCAAAAAAATTCAACATCAGTTTATTATCCTTTATTTGAAAACACAATTGAGGGTGCCATTTATGACATTTTAAATAGAAAGAAAAAAGTAATTTCAACTGTTATGGGTGATGATATGATGGATGATGCATCCACAATTGAAGAGATGTTAAAATTAATTTCTAAAGGACGGTGATATTTATATAAAAAATATCTTATGTCTATTGTAATTATTAACGAACCAGAAAGAAGTAAACTTTATAAAAGAATTCGAAATCTTTTAGGGGCACCTTTACGTAGTATTGAATTAGAAGATGAAATGATGGACTCATTATTAGAGTTATCTATCGAAGACTATGAACAACATGTTCAAGATTGGTTAATAGAATCCCAATGGACTTCTGTTTATGGGTTAAACCTTGATGAACAATCAATCACAAGAGCGTTATCTACTCGTAGTATGGATTGGGAAACACAATTTACATACGCTTATTCTAAAATTGTGGGTCTACAGGCTGGTGGTGATTGGGTTTTGAAAAAAGACTACATCGATTTAGTACCTAACCAACAAATTTACGAAATACCTGCAGGTAGAGAATTAAATGAACTACTATGGTTTGCAAGACCTGAATTAGATGCGGCGTATTTTGATCCATTTATGGGTGGATTTGGTGGTATGGGTGGTATTGGTTTAGGTGGTGGTGCTGGTTTTTCACAGATGGGTACGACCGGTAACTATTTTATTACACCTGCGTTTGACATCTTATTAAGAATGGCAGACATTCAGTTGAAAAGAAGAATCATAACAGGAGATTTGACTTATAGAGTTACCGCATTACCTGAAGGTAAAAAGGCAATTCACTTAATGAATGTACCGGGTGGTAAATTTGACTTTGGTAATATGAGAAGAAATGAACACAGAGTTTGGTATTGGTATTACGATACTTTCGATAGAGAAGATTGTTTAGCAAAAAACCCTGACGTTATTAGATTACCTTCAGACGTTCCATTAGATAAGTTAAGATGGGACAAACTTAATTCACCTGCACAAACTTGGGTTAGAAGATGGTTTACCGCATATTGTAAAGAAACTTTAGGTAGAGTTAGAGGTAAGTTTAGTGGTAATCTTAAAACCCCTGATTCTGAATTAACTATGGATTACACATCTTTAGCCACTGAAGCAAAAGATGAAAAGGCTATGTTATGGGAAGAACTTAAGGCTAGACTAGAAAGATTAAGACCTGAAAAAATGATGGAGCAAAAGGCTCTTCAGGCTGAAAACTTAAACAAATTATTAAAATTCAGAGCATTCCAAAGTCCATACACAGTAATATAATTTTATGCCAATATTTAGATCAATACCTTCTAAAAGGATAATACATGGTTTTGAAGTGACCACTTCAGATAATGCTGTGGTGACCGATAGTAGTTACACCACAAATGGAGAATCCACCATAGTAGTAAAAAATGTCGAACTTTGTGAGTTATTTTTAAACTCACGTACTACCGATCACGTCGTTGTGAAGGCACTAACAAGAGTTAATGTTAAAGGTGACACATTAGTGGATGAAGAATTTGATGAAATTGAACTCGATAAAGGAGCTTGTGTGGAATTTAAAAAAATAGGTGACTTTTGGTATATCCTATCTTCAGATGGTTTGAAAAACTCTTAATCAAAGCTAAGAGCCATCAAATCCCCATCAACATCAAACTCATATAATTCTTCAGTATTTACTTTAGTATTTTTTGACATTTCTTCTAACATAAGTTTTCGGTTACTTTCAACAAAATCCTCATTTACCATAGTTAAAGTATCATCGATATACATATAGTAAGGATCGATACCAACACTCTGCCAAAATGATATTTCAGTATCCGATAATGTTAATACTTCGTCAAGAGTATCTTGTTGAGCTTCTTTCATTGGGTACCCTCTAACTAATTCCGTTTGGGATTTTGTAAAGATAGGTTGGTCTTTAGGATCCTCAATCAAAATATCTTCTCTGATTTCAGGGCTATAGACAACTAATAATGGTTCGATTCTTTTGTTAAATGCTGCTAAATATCTTGGTACGTTATACTCACCTAATAGGTCGGGGTTCATTTCAATTTCTTTTTCATCAATCATATAACAATTTAAAACTAATGAGTCCTTTTTCTTTTGTACGTCACCATGTGATTTTTTCTCACCATTATTCACATAAAAGATCGTATCACCAAGACCGGGACTTTTATTTGCTTGTAACAATAATTCCATATGTGCTTGTCGTGACATCATACTACCTGACTTTGTTGTCTTTGTGATGTGAACTTTATAATCTTCTAATGATTGTTTAACACGAGCCTTGTTTGCAATTTTAGAAAGTGGGATTTCTCTATTGTAAATTTTATTAACATATACATAGTAAAAATCTAAAAACTCGGAACCTTTACCGTCCAATAACATTCGAAGTCCTTTATCCAAAAACTCGGCAACATACGTTTGTAATTTTTTAGATTTAATTGAGTTGCCTGTTAATTTTACTTTTCCTTTGTCGGTAAGAAGCGCATAGTTCTTACGAGCAACATTAATGGTTGCCGGCCATACCCCATCAATATCAAGACCCATTTCATTTCTCATGAATAAGTCATTGTATTCTGCAACATCAGCTTCGGCACCAACATATTCTTTACCTTCCTTAACCAAACCATTTAATCCTTTACCGATATATTTGTAGTCAATACGTTCCTCTGGGGTTTCAAAGTTGACCCCATCCGTATCCATCACTAATGGAACGTACCCTCTTTTCATAAAGTACATAATCATTTGACGAAGGTATTGCCTACCTGTACAAGTAATCTGTTCACCCATATCGATATCACCCCATGGAAATACGTGTGGTGCGGATAATGAACCAAAGAATGCGTTGATAAAGATTTTAATTGGTAACTGCTTTCTATCGTATGAAATTGCAAGTTTAGGGTCGGATGTTTTAAATTCACCAGCCAAATTTTTATACATGATACGAGTATCACGGAAATACTTTAACATACTCTTCATCGCACCTGTCACATCACAAGCGGGGAATACATCATGTACCAACTGAATAGATGGGTAAAGTGAAGAGTAGTCAAGTTTCAATACGTTTCTTGAATATCCAACTTGAACCAAGCGAGACAAACCACCAGTAAACTTTCTTTTTTCTAATTTTTTAGGTATCGCTAATTTATGTTTATAAGACCATGAACAC
>JAUKPQ010083183.1:0-19470 GCA_032273045.1 Chloridella minuta | reverse complement strand
TTCTTGCATCACAAGGCACTGGAACTGCTCCTGCTTACGCTCCACTTACCACTTTGACTGTTGGATTTGCCGGTACTGCATTCCAATTGAGAACAGCAGAAACAAATGTAGCTCCAACATTGTATCCGTTATTTGCTAATGCTACTACAGGTTCTATTGGTGCATCAATTGACACTGACATTGTTTACAATGCTGCTGCAAATATACTTACTGTCCCTAATGTATATGCTGGAACTGCTCTTTCTTCACCATTGCATACAAGTAATGCAAGTTTAGCTATCAGACCGGGTGCTAATGCTACAACAGCAATTCAATTACAAAAAGCTGATGGGACTGGAATTTTAGTAGTTGATACAACTAACAACTTGGTTGGTATTAACAAAACTCCTGTCACATATGCTTTAGATGTATCAGGAAACGCAAACCTTACATCTACTAATGCATATTTTATCAATGGCGTTTCAGTATTAAATGCTACCACTTTAGGTTCAGCAGTAGTAAGCTCTTCACTTACTTCAGTTGGAATTATTGGTACAGGTGTATGGAATGCTACAGCAATTGGCACTACTTATGGTGGAACAGGTTCAAACTTAAGTCCAACAGCTTCTATTGGAAATAGTAATAGAATTTATGTAAGTGGCAACACTGGACAATATGCTGCTTCATTAATTGATAATTCTACATCTGGTAACTTACTAGTTTCTGGAGGAGCTTTAGCTGCTCCAACATTTACAAATAGCACTACTTCATCATTTACTTTTGGTGGATCTAGTACTCTTACAATCAACAATGCTGTACTAACTACAGGTACTATAACAGGCGTACCTACAAATGGTAATGACATTGTAAATAAAACATATGCTGACTCAATTTCCGCTGGTCTTGACATTCATGATTCAGCAAGACTTACAACTGTATCAGCTATTGGTGGAAGCTACAGACAAGCTGGAATTGCGGGTACAAAGTCAGGTTTTGGTGACTATATTATTGCTACTACACCAGCTGCTTTAATTGGATCAGACGGTGGTTTTGACGTTTCAGTTTCAGGTGTAGCACTGACTAATGGCCAAAGAGTTCTTGTCAAAGATGGTGTTTTAGGAGGATATGCTTCTGGCTCTGGAGCATATGGTGCGTATCCAACAACATATGGTGGATTTGCAGCTTCTTGGGTTGCTAACGGTATATACACAGTTGCATCTTATGGTGGTGCAGCAACTTCAGGTTGGATTCTTGTAAGAGCACTTGACTCCGACAATCAAGATGGTTTCCAAGAACTTACTGGTGGTACTTTTACATTTGTTGAAGAGGGTGTAACATACGCTGATAATGCTTTTGTTTGTACGAATGACACTTCTCTTCTAGGCTCTATAGGATTTGGTTCAACACAGATACAGTGGTCTCCATTCTCTGGTGGTGCGTCTCTTACAGCTGGGCAAGGTATAGCTAAAACTGGTAATACACTAGCTACTAACTTTAACCTATCTAATGATGGAAATTTAGTATCTGGAATTACTTATCAAGGATTTGCAATTGGTGGAGCAAGATCAGGAGGAGTTGGATTATCCTCAAGAACTACATTTACTGTTACTGCACAAGGTGGAGCAAATGCAGTTGCAGCCTCTACACTTAGACTCGACACTGCTGGATTTACACTTTCTGGTGGTGTAACTGCAAGAGCGTTGACTATTGCAGGTGCTGGTGATCAAACCTTAACAAACACTGCTGATGGCTTTACACTTGCTTCAGGTAGAACACTCACATTTGCTGGCACACAAAACTTGTTGTTATCAGCAACTGGATCTGGTGCAGGATTGACAGTTGTTTCAAATTCAAATGTTGATTTTAGAAACAATACTCTTGCTATAGCTCTTGGTTCAAATAACATTACATTCCAATCTGGTTCTGCAAGTGGAAATACTGCTGCTACTACACAAGTTTTAGTACAAAACGGACAAACTCAATATCAGTTATCTACAGCAAATGCCACAATGGCGTTGGGAGATCTTTATTATGGAGGTCAATCAAGTGTAGGTTGGACTTCAATGGCCAGACTTGCTCTTGGTTCTGGAGCAGGTGCATCTGTACTCATAAGAAACTCTACAGTCCCAGTATGGGGAACCATAAATCTTGCAAGTGCTGATTTTGTAAGTGGTATTCTTGCTATTACCAATGGTGGTACAAACTCTCAAGCAACTCCTACTGCAGGTGCAATTGCTTATGGAACAGGTTCTGCATATGCATTTACATTAGCAGGTACTGGAGAGTCTGTATTGATTTCAAACGGAATAGTTCCAATTTGGTCTTCTATCAATTTAGCTAGTGCAAATGCTGTTAGAGGTACATTGACAGTTCCCAACGGTGGTACAGGAGCTGCATCATTTACTTCTAATGGTATCTTGTATGGCAACTCAACAAGTGCAGTCCAAGTAACTGGAGCAGGCACTGCAAACTCTGTATTGCTTGCTACTGCTGGTGCTCCAATTTGGGGAGCAGTTGTATTAAGTAGCTCAAATTCAGTGACTGGCACACTTGGCATTTCCAATGGTGGTACTAACTCTACTGTAACACCTACGAGTGGAGCAGTTGCATATGGTAATGGATCAGCATATGCATTTACATTAGCAGGTACTGGTGAATCCGTATTAATTTCTAACGGAACAGTTCCAATTTGGTCTTCAATCAACTTAGCTAGCGCAAACGCCGTCAGAGGCACATTAGGTATAGCAAACGGTGGCACAAATGCTGTAGCTGCAAACTATACGACAAATGGTGTAGTCATCTATGATGGAACAAGATTAACCTCTGCCACTGGTCTTACAATGACTGGAGGTACAGGATTATCAGTAACAGGTACAATCAATTCATCTGGCGGATTCTTTACTGGTGGAAATTCAGTTGTAACTTCTGTAACTCCTTCTGGCGGATCTGCAATCTATGGTGCTGTCACAATTGCTGTTGCTAATAATAACCCTGGTGCTTATCTCACAGTCACTGGAAGTTCACAGACATTAACAATTACAGGTCCAGGAACTGGTATTACAGGTACTGGTGCTGCTACTCAAGTTCCTTATTATAATGCTACTAGAGAACTTACTGGAGATGTTGGATTAGTTTATTCCAGAACAGCTGCTACAGGTATTGGTCTTTCATTAAATATTAATGCCGCAACTGGAACAATCTTGAGAGTCAACTCTGCTCAAGCATTTACATCTGGTTTATTAGTTGATGTTGATAACAATGGAACTCAAGCATTCTCTGTAGACTTCAAGGGTATGACCTCCATTGCAGCAGCTTCTGGCAATACTGCATTAGTAATGACAGGTGGCAGAACTGTTCTTGCTCCTGCCACTTCAAGTTATGCTTCAATAGGATTTAATGCTACAGGTACAGACCCAAGTGCACCAAACGTTGGCGATCTCTGGTATAACGGTACCAATCTTTACTTTAGAAAAACTGGTGGTACAAACTTTGACTTACTCGTAGGTAGTGTATCAGGTTCAGGTACAGCAAATAGAGTTGCTAAATGGAGTTCAGCTTCAGCATTAACAGATTCTAACATCTCTGATGCTGGTACTGGTATGACAATAACCTCAACCAGTTCAATTGCAACTGCTGGTTCAGGTGCAACAGCTCTCTTGACATTACAAACATTATCTGGTGATAACTCACTTACAGACAGATATTTTGTACGTGGCGTAACTTCTGCTGGTGCGAGATTATTCTCAATTGACACAGCAGGAAACTTGAGAGCAACAACCAAGAGCTTTGATATTCCTCACCCAACTAAAGATGGTATGAGACTTGTATACGGTGTTCTTGAAGGCCCTGAACATGGTGTTTATCATAGAGGGACAATTGAAGGCAAGGGAATTATCAAAGTTGAATTACCTGAATATTGGCACAAACTTGTTGGAGATCAATACACAATCCAATTAACTCCTTGGGGTAATTACAATGTGTCAATTGATTCGAAGACAGAAAATTACTTTACAATACAATTGGTTGGTGATTTCATTTCCAGAAAATTCAAGAACATCAAAGTTGACTATATTGTCCATGGTTCAAGACTGGATGCACCTCTTGATACAGAACAATAATGCATAAATTCAGAGTATTTTCTAACGACAATCCAAATATAGTTTGGATGATTATTGAGGAAGGCAACATAAATATTGAGACTGGTATCAGATTTATGTATGCCGTCCTCAATGAGGATGATATCGTCATTGATAGGAGAGTATTTCTTATCAATGGCGATGACTTTTCAAATATTGGCATAAGTGGGAAAGATACAAGAATTGCTATCATAGAGCTTTTATTGGAAACTATAGGCTGCATTATAGTTCAGGAGTAATTGGTAAGTAAATGCCAACAGATGTAATTATAGACCCTAGCACAGGTCAAATTTATTGGAACGACAATACTGGGACTCCCCAATCAATTTCAATAAAAGGAGATGCATTAAACGCTATATCTGTTACAGGATATAGTGCTTCTTTTTCTCCAGGGTCATCTGTTGGTGGCACTACAACTCTTGTTACTTTTAATGACAATTCTGGAACTGATGCTTTAGTACCAGGTACTAATGGTTTTAATTTAGGTTCATCTACTTTAAGATGGAATACATTTTCTACAAATGCGAATCTTTCTGGATCATTAGTTGTTTCAGATTCTACAATTTCATCAAGTTTATTAATAGGCTCTGCTAGATTCAATGGTGGTATTGCTATTTCAGGCAACGCTTCTATTGGGCAGAGTTTAAATTTTTATAATACTGCTGCAACTTTTTACACAGGTTTCAGAGCAGGAACGATCTCTGCCAACACTCTTTACACTTTACCTACAAGTTTTCCAGGTTCAGGCACATCAGTTTTACAATCAGACACAGCAGGTACCTTAACTTGGGTTCCTATGACAGCATCTTCCTCGTCTGGCGGAACAGTTTCATCTGGCACACAATACCAACTTGCTGGATATTATTCTGGAACTGGTGCTTCTGTTTCTGGATCTTCTACATTTACAAATAATACTGCAACTGGTCAGGTTCAAATTACACATACTACAGCTTCTTTTGGCACTTCCAATGGTGCTTTACAAGTGGCTGGTGGCGTAGGCATAAGCGGTAGATTATCCTTTAATCAAGCATCTTTCGGAACAACTGGCATAGCTTCGCTTCCTACTATGGCAATGATTGGACAAACAGGTGATCCGATCTTTATGTCTATACTCGAAGATAATTCGATTGCTTTTGAAGGATCGCAAGGACAATTATTTTCTATTTCTCCAAACTTAACAACTGGTTATATTTGGGCCGTAAATGACATATCTGGTGTTCCATTACTAAGAGCTAATGTAAATGGTAATGTCTTTATTACAGAATTTGGCGGAAATCTTGGAATTGGTCAAACAAATCCAACATACAAATTAGACCTCAAGGGAAATTTTGGTTTAGCTTCTTCCAATGATTCTTTATATAATTTTATTTTTAGCAATTCTGCAGCATCTGGAAGTAACAGTTTACAAATAAGATCTGCTAATTCTCTATTACTTTATAATTCTGGCAACACTTTTTACACTGGTTTTAAGTCTAATGCTGCTACGAATGTAACTTACACTTTACCTACAACAGATGGTTCATCTGGTCAATTTTTGCAAACCAACGGATTAGGGACTCTTACTTGGGCAACTGCTACAGGCGGTGGCGGAGGAAGTGGATCAACAGGAGTTAATCCTGGTGGAGAATTTGAAATTGGTTACTATGCTGCGACAGGCGCTAGCATAAGTGGATCGTCAACATTTAAAAATAATACAACTACTGGTGTTGTAAGTGTAACTCACACAACAAACTCGACAAATTTTTCATCAGGCGCTTTTACTGTATCAGGTGGTGTTGGCATTGGTGGGACATTAAATGTTGGTACTGGTGCAAGTATTGCTGGAGTAAGAATAACTGGTGGTGCTGTAACATTAGGCGCTTGGAATGGTACTGTTGTTGGTGTTCAATACGGAGGTACAGGTCAGAATCTTTCAGGTTTGAGTGGAATTTTAACAATTTCAGCAGGCACTGTTACAAATTCGACCACATCCTCTGCAATTGCTTCTGCATTATCAGATGAAACAGGTGCAGGATCGCTAGTATTTAATTCTCAGCCTTCATTTGGCACGGGTGTAACTACTGGAGATACAACATTTGCAGTTTTTAATACAAATGCTAACACAATTAATGCTTTTGGAGCTGCTACAACAATTTCATTAGGCGCTTCAACTGGCACTGCTACATTTAATTCTGCTAATAATACTACAGCAGCAAATACTGGCGCAGTTGTTTTCAGTGGTGGTGTCGGAATTGGAAAATCCGTAAGTATTGGTGGTAGATTACTACTTTTCAATGGATCAACATATACCGGGTTCGTAAGCAACCAAGTTGGTACAGGAAGTACGGTTTATACATTACCAACAACTTCTCCAGCAACAGGATCATCTGTTTTACAATCTACTTCAGAAGGTGTAATGAGTTGGGTTCCTTTGATTGCTTCGGGAGGCGCTGGTTCTGGAACAGTTGCTATTCCTGGAGGTCAATATCAAGTTGCAGCTTATTATTGGTCTGCAACTGGGGCCTCTGTTTCTGGATCTTCTACATTTACAAATAACACAGCATCTGCACAAGTTGCAATTAATCATAATACAGCTTCTACATCTACCAATTCAGGAGCTCTTGTAGTCAGTGGTGGATTAGGATTGGCAGGTAATGCTTTTATTGGAGGTACTTTAAATGTACCATCAACAAGCACATCAAATATTTCAAATGTTCTCTTTGCTAATGGTATAGTCACTTCAGGAACTTGGTCTGGATCAACAATCACTGCTTTCTATGGTGGTACTGGACTACAAGGCCCTACAGCTATTGGTGATATAATTGTAGCTAATACAACATCAACTTGGTCAAGATATGCTGCTTCGTCTAACACTGGGTATGTCTTAACTTCAAATGGTTCAAATGCTGCTCCAACTTGGCAAGCAGTCCCACCGGCTGCTGCATCTTCTGTTGCTGTAGTTCCAACTGTAGTTAATTCTCAATTTTCCATAACAACAGTTAATACATCAAATGGTACTGGATTAGGATTGTCAACTGTTGCATCTTTAGTTGTAAATCCTGCAACAGGAATAGTGACAGTTTCTGGTTTAGCAGTTACAGCAACTACACAGACAACATCTGCAAGTACTGGTGCTTTTATTGTTACCAATGGTGCTGCTGTAGGCCAATCATTATCCATTGGTGGCAGACTGCTAATGTTTAATGGTGCAACAAATTACACTGCATTTGTATCCTCAGCATCAACCCCAATTACATACACACTTCCTCCTACAGCTCCAGCTGGTGTGGGATCTTCATATTTGTCTGCAAGCACTACTGGAGTTATGGCTTGGGTAGCTGCACCAACTGGTGGTGGTGGATCTCCTGGTGGTAGTAATAAGCAAATTCAATACAATAATGCATCGGCTTTTGGTGGAGCATCTGGATTTGAGTTTACAACAGGTGGCATAGCTAACACAGTTTCAATATTCTCAGCTTCCGGTACTGGATACACAGCTGGACTTTGGGTTCATGCTATTAATGGTTCAACCACTAGAGTTGGCATTGGTCTTTCAAATCCAGCATTTGAACTTGAAATTCTTGGCGAAATTTCTGCTACAAATAAAAGCTTTGTAATTGATCACCCTACCAAAGATGGAATGAAACTTCGCTATGGAAGTTTGGAAGGTCCTGAAAACGGTGTTTATGTTCGTGGAGAACTTAAAAATTCTAATATAATTGAAGTACCTGACCATTGGCTTGGTTTAGTACATCCAGACACATATACAGTTCATCTAACCCCGATTGGCAGATATGCTCAATTATATGTAGAAAAAATCGAAAATTATAATGTTTATGTAGCAGATAATAATATGAATCCAATTCATTGTTATTATTCTGTTTGGGCAGAAAGAAAAGATATACCTAAACTTATCACTGAATATGAGGCACAGTAAATGGGAACAGTTACAGGACCTGGTGTATCTTGGTGGGATAGTTTTGATACATTTTTAGATCCATCTAGCAATTTATTGTACTCTGGATCAGGTTTTACTTTTTCAAATCCTGGAAAATACAAAGGTTGGTCTGATTGGACTTCTACTAGTTTAGTCAATCTTGTGGCTGGCTCAGGTATTTCAAAATATGTTAAACAAACTAGTAAACAACAATTTTCACAAAGAATAGAGCAAGTAGGAGGTGAAAGTAGTGATAAATTTACATTTATTTTCTTTTACAAAGTTGCTCAAACAGGAACTGATTCAACAATAATTCAATGGCAATCTAACCAGTTAGCTTTTTACCAAAGTGCTGCCGGTAATATTACAATGAAACTACAAAATGTTGATTTTACAACATCTGGATTGGCAATGACAGACGATAGATGGAAGCATTATGTGTTCACTCGTTCTGGAACTGCTGCAACTATGTATGTTAATAGTAGTTTATTTACTACATTCACTGGACTTTCTTCACAAGGAGTAAGCGCATCAGATACCAAAATGTTTGACTTCCCAGGTTGTGATGGATCTATTGGTCAAGTTTGGTTCAATATGGGCGAGGCAATCACAGCAACACAGGTTGTTCAACATTACAGAGCTTTCAGAGGAAGGTTCGGTTTAAGATAATGGCACTGGGACACGCACCTTCAATTATTACTGATGGATTAGTATTTTACATAGATGCTGCCAATCCAAGATGTTATCCTGGCTCTGGAACTGACCTTACTGACAATATAAGTGGCATCAGTGCTTCATTAGCTGGCGGTGTAGGTTTCAATACTTCAAATTATGGTACTTTCACTTTTGATGGCTCTAATGACAATATAAATTTTGGAAATTCAAATAGTGTTCGATTACTTAATGGGACAATATCTGCTTGGGTTAAAACTAGTAATGCTGGTGGTGGTTTTAGAGGCATAATGGCTAAACAATATGCTTATGCATTATTTTACGCTGATAATGTATTGGTTGCATACGATTGGAGCACTGGTGCAACAAGATCTACTAGTGTAAATATAGCAGATGGCAATTGGAAAAATGTTGTTATGACTTTTCAATCAGCAGTAAGTAATGGCACGAGAGTATATATTAATGGATCGCTTGTTCTTACAACTACTATAACTTGGGTAAATGATACTCAAAGTTTATATGGTGGTGCTGAAGCTAGTAATGGTCAATATGCTGCTTGTTCAGGTTCTATTTTTAGTTTGTATAATCGTGTTTTGACAGCTGCTGAAGTAATACAAAATTACAACGCTGCAAGAAAGAGGTATGGACTGTAATGGGAATTGCATACAATACTTCTATAGTAATGGATGGATTGCTTTCATTCTGGGATGCATCAAATATAAGAAGTTATCCTGGTTCTGGCACTAGTTGGGTTGATATAAGTAGTTTTGGATACAATTTGGTAGCTAGAAATTCCCCAACATTTACAACCACAAATGGAATTAGTTATTTTACCTTAAATGGCACAAACCAAGATTTTTATTTAGCTTCATATGGACCAGCTTTTACTTCAATAACTTTCAATATGTGGGTTTGGAGAAATGGCACACAAAATGGATACACTGGTCTTGTTATGAGCAGAGGCAATGCTACTGGATTCACTTATCAGACTGGAGGATCTACACTTGGCTATCACTGGTTAGATGATGGCTCTACATATACTTACTCTTCTGGCGTTGATACTACAAATCAGACTTGGTCTATGGCTACATTAGTTGTGTCACCAACAGACGCTAAATGGTATTTGAATGGTGTTTTGCAGAATAGTAGAACATATACACATAATTCAAGTACATTTAGTAACTTATATATAGGTTCAGATAGTGGTTCAGGTGGCAGATATTATAATGGTCGTATTTCTATGGTTCAAATGTACAACCGAGCCTTATCAGCTACCGAAATTAAAACAAATTACAATGCTATGAAAAAGAGGTATGGATTATAATGGGACACTATTACAATCCTAATATAGTGACAGATGGTCTTATTTTATCATTAGATGCATCAAATCCAAGATCATATCCTGGCTCTGGGACAATAATTAATGATTTAAGTGGCAAAGATGCTCACGCAACAATTAATGGCACAGTACCATTTGTTGGTGCAGGCTCTACAAGTTATTGGAATTTTGCCACAGCTGCTTCTACAAAATATATTTCTTCCACATTATCACAGCCATATTTAGATTGCACAATTATATTTTATCCTGATTTTACATTGAATAGTAATTCAGGATTAGTAGGCTTAATAGCAGCTTCTAATGATGCAACAAACACTGATAAAAGTATGAGGTTTAATGGAGCTAATGGAACTGGACCTTGGACAGTTAGAGCATCATCGGGAATAAACGCTGATGATTGGGGTAATCCTGGTACTACATATTATATAAATGGAGCTGCTGTGGCTGATGGTGCATCTTTAAATAATGGATGGAATATATTAGGAGCATATAGATCTAATCAAACAACTTTTTCATCATCTTTTGCATATCATTTAGGTACTGAAGGTTTCAGTGCTGCTGTACGTGATTTCCAGGGACGTATAGCAATGTGCCTTATGTACAACAGACAACTTACTGCAGCTGAACACGCCAAAAATTATCACGCTTTAAAACGTAGATTTGGTTTTACATCCACTGGTGGTAGCGGACTGGAGATACCTCAATAATGGGACAACACGGCGGACCAAAAATACACAATCCTTCTATAGCCCTAAATATAGATGTTTCAAATCGAAAGTCTTACACTTCTGGATCAACAGTTTTTGGTCTGCTTGGTAAAAATTTTGGTACCTTGACTAGTGTAACTTTAGCAGGCACTGGAAATTCCTTATCATTTTCTTTCAATGGTTCTACATCAAAAATCGATTTGGGTGCTGGAAATGGATTAAATTTGATAGGTTCAATCACTATCTCTGCTTGGATAAATCCTGCTAGTTTTGGTGGAAATGGCAGAGGGAGAATATATGACAAGCTGTCAGAAACATTTCCTTTTGGCGGAGTTGGTCTTTATGTAGATAATGTAGGTGCTTCAAACGCTTTTGCTTATGGAGTAGGCATTCTTTTGGCCAATACAGTATCATTTCAAACTAATAGAGTTGATTTAAACACTTGGCAACATATAGCAACTGTCCATAGTGGTACAAATGTTATATTTTACAAAAATGGAGCTGCGATTGGAAATAGCACCACATCTATTAATCTTGGAACTAGCAATAGCGCAACAATTGGAAACAATGCTGCTGGAACAAGAGCTTTTGATGGAAAAATTTCAGATTTGAAAGTTTATTCTTCAGCTTTAAGTGCATCAGAAATAAAGAATATTTATGCTTCACAAAGAAAAAGGTATGGCTTATAATGGGAAGTTCAGTAGGTCCAAAAATACCAGTTAATGGTTTGAAATCTTCTTATGATTTTGGAAATATAATTTCATACAATTCTGCTGGCTCTTTGAAAGATATTGTTTCTGCTATAAATCTTACTCTCAATAATAGCCCTACAATTTCTTCGTATTTAGGCAGTTTTTTCGCAACTCTTAATGGCTCAACACAAACTGCAACTTCATCACTATCATTTGGTTCAAGTGGTGCATACCCTAGAACATTAATGGCTTGGGTAAGACCTACTTCTGTCGCCAATTCTGCCGTATTAAGTTTAGGTGCTGATGGAACTGCTACTCTCTTTGAAATGTGCATATATGGAACGAAAATTACTATTATCTGGGGAAATATACTTGGAAGTTTGACAACAAGTACTCAAGGTACTACAGTTATGACTACAAATCAATGGTACTTTATGTGCGCTACGAATGCTGGTGGAAGTGCTAGTAAAACTTATCTTAATGGTGTTCAAGAAGCAGCAACATCAATATACACACCAAATACTAGTAATACTATTTTAACTATAGGACAATCAGGTAGAGCAGCCTCTATTGGTAAATTTACAGGAGATATTTCCCAAGCAAAATTATATTTACGTGAACTTTCTGCAGCAGAAATCTTGCAAACATATAACGCTCAAAAATCAAGGTATGGGTTATAAAAATATTTTATAATATATAAAGTGAAGAAAAATGGCAGATTCAGATAAAAATATAAGAATTACAACAAACAAGAATAAAGCTACATTGCCACCTAATATAGTTTTTACTGGAGCTAGTGCTGGCACATCTGTTTTAACTCTAGAAGTGAGAGATGATAACTCCATAGCTTTTACTGGAACTGATGGTGATGTTTTCTCACTTGATTACAACTTAACTACGGGAACAATTTGGTCTGTTAATGACAAGTCAGGCACACCATTGTTACGTGCTTCTGCTGGTGGTACAATTGGTATAGCTGAATTAGGCACTGGAGTTATCGTTGGAATAGGACAAACTAATCCTATATACAAATTGGATGTTCAAGGTTGGGTTGGTTTTGCTTCAACTGGTGATGGATCCTACACTGTTCTAGTTGAAAACGGATCAACCACAGGCAACAATGCACTTTCGATAAGAGCAGCTAACGCATTAAGATTTTATAATTCTGGAAACACTTTATATACAGGCTTCAAGGGTGTTCAATCAGGTGTTAATACCACCTATATTTTGCCACCTACTACCCCAGCAGCTACTGGAACTTCTGTATTATCTTCTTCACAAGACGGTGTTTTGTCTTGGGTTCCACTGGTTGCTGGTGGCACAGGATCAGGCACAGTTAATTCAGGTACAGCAAATTATGCTGCATATTATGCAACTAGCTCTACAGCTATTAGTGAAAATGCTAATTTACAATTTACTGGAACAGGTCTTTCTGTAGGTGGAAATATAGAATCATCGTCTATCACTTCAGGATCACTTCGAGTACGTGGTGGATTTGCAGCCACAGGAAATGCATTTATTGGTGGAACAACTACTATTACCAATACTACTGCTTCGATAGGAATTAACTCTGGTGCTTTAGTAGTGTCTGGTGGTGCAGCAGTTGGTGGTACTTTGAATGCTGGTCTTGTAAAGGTTGGATCTCTAAACTATGCAGCTACTAATGTTCTTGGAGCATTTTCGTCGAGTGTAAATACCTTTAATCAATTAATCATTCAGAATACAAGTAGTGGAAATCAAGCGTCATCGAATTTAGTTGTAAACAACGATCAAAGTACAGATACTATATTTTACGGCGAACTTGGGATGAACTCAAGTAATTTTAGTGGAACTGGTGCTTTAGGTGCGCCAAATGCAGTGTATGTCTCTTCTACTAGTGCACCTTTAGTGCTTGGCACAACAACTGCACACCCAATTAGATTTACAGTTAATGGTGGTGCTACAGACGTATTATATATTTCTGAATCTGGAAATGCAATTTCTTGTTTCACTAATTTTGGAATGAGAACTGGTTCAGACTTAAGATTCTGGAATTCAGGAAATACATTTTATGCTGCTTTACAAGGTGGTGGTAACACTGTAAATTACACAATGACATTGCCAACAGCTCCGGTAGGTGCTGGTGCTTCTGTCATGGTAATTGGTTCAGATAGCAATATGTATTTTGCAGCACCAGGAGCAGGTATAGCTTTTTCTAATGCAACTACAAATACTCCAACTATAAGAGCCAAAAGAGCTTTGACGCTGCAATTTGCTGCTGGATACACTCCTCTTGCTGCTGGTCCAGATAACGTAATTCTTAAAATTCCTCAAGCTGTAGACGGAGTTTCATTGACTACTTTCCAATTAAGAGAATTAGACATCAGAGTTGAAACTCCATCAGCTGGTCAGTCAAGAATTCAGTTAGAAAAGTATACTGGTACAACTGCATTTACTTTGGGAGGCGGTGTTGGATTAAGTATAGTTGCTGGTTTTGGAATTACCTTAACAGGAGCAGGAACATTTACCACCAGCACAAGTTTCGCTGCAGGAGTACTTACAACATCAAACGATAAATTGAGACTTAATTGGACATTACTAAATGCAACTCACGCAAACTTTACAGTTCAATTAACTATGGAAGAAGTTTAATTTATTTTATAAATAGTTTATGAAAACTAGAATTGTTTCAACTAGAATTCCAGCTGCTCAAGCTAATGGAGTATATAATATATCATTACCTACAGGATTCGGTATTCCTAGAGGTTTTGTGGCATATGCAATGGATAATTTGGTATTACCAAATAACTTTGATTCTGACACAGATAATCCATCTTATTCTGTAGGTTTTGGTGGTAGCAATATTGCTGGAACTGCAATTACTAATGTATGTACTTACTTGACAAACCAAGAGGGTGCTGACCCAACCGTTTCTAGAAGTAGTATAGGAAACACGGTAAGTGTATATTCAAGCAATAATGGTCTTACAATTAGCCGACAATGGTCATGTACAGGTTTTGCAAATGACACAATTTTAGGGACCTATTCAAGTGTGGGTGCTCAACAATCTCCATTAGATATTGCATTCACTGTTTTTGGCGGAGATGATTTTTTTTGCGCTGTGGGACAGACACTTTTACCTTCAGCAATCAACTCAATTATCAATGTATCTACTAGATTTCAAGCCGATGCTGTACTTTTACAACATCAAAGAAATCCAACCGCTACAGATGGAAATATTTATTTTGGATGTGCAATTAGAACACCTGATTCAGGTACAACAACTGTAAGTACACAAGTGGGATCTTCTTGGAGAAATATAAATGCCTCGGGTACTACATCTTGTCAAGCAAGAGTATCTAATGACGGTACTAATAATTTAGCCACTGGAAGTATTATACGCATAAGAAACATTACTTCATCAGGAATAGCATTCACTCAAAGTACTGCAAACGCTCAAAACAGCATAATTTTTATGGCATTGAAAGCTGGATACGGAACAAATTATTTTAGTGCTGGTACATTTCAATCCGCTACGGCTACAGGAACAAGTTTTTATAATGTAGGTTTTAAGCCGCAACACATTCTGGGTGGTTTTACTCTTGTAAATGCGTTGAATGCAACTGCATCTGATCCGAGCACAAATACGGAATCTTTTTCATATTTTACAGCCAACGGATATCAGGAATCAAATATTACTGGAATTGGCACATTTACATCATCAACATCAAGTACTACTATCACAGGAGTAGGCACATCATTTTTAAATCAGTTGGGCGCTTTAGATACTATATATAATCAAAATTATCAGCTTGTTGGTATTGTAAGCTCAATTACATCAAATACTTCATTATTAATATCTACAAATGCTGCTATAACTGCAACTGGTTCTTCATTTGTATTTGAAAAACCACAACAGTACAGTTATTCTTATGGCAATCAAACTTCTCAAGGAAGTGGCAATATAAACTTAAGAGGTTATGTATCAGATAATGCAATTATAAGCTTTACCTCATTAACTCCAACTTTGCAAACAGTAGGGTTTATACAAAATTTTGATGGTAGTAATGGGTTTACAGCAAATTATACTACTTTAGCATCTACTGCAAGATTTGGTTGGTATATGGCTTTTAAAGACGAAGAATTTTATACAAGGCGTAGAGGAGTTGGGTCCTGGTAATGATTGTATCTGCAGTTCAATTAAATCTCAAACATTGTTTTTCAAAAAAACAATTCCAAGATTATATTGAAAAACAAGTATTTAATAATTTACTTGTTATGCCAGATGTCATTTGTTTTCCTGAAAACATTAATTACTGCTTGTTGTTTGCCAAGAAAGAAACTTTATCTCTATCTTTTAAATCATCTTTTGAAAATTTATTTGATAAATTTATTCAAAAACTAGATTTATCTTTCATTTTTAGATTTCTAAATATCAAGAACCAAGAAAATATTATTCTTGATGTTATGAGTAATTTAGCCCAGAAATATAATGTTCATATCATCACTGGCACTTATTACGAAAAAAATTATGATGGTATTTATAATAGTTTAGCGATCATAGACAACAAAGGCGAGATTTTAGGAACAGCTTCAAAGAAAGATCTTGTTGGATTTGAGAAAGCTTTAAAATTACAAACACAACACGATCCAGTGGTTATAGAAACAAGACTTGGAGAAATAGGTCTTTGTGTTTGTTATGATTTAGATAATTCTTATTATATTAGTAAATTCAAAAAAGAAGGAGCAAACATATTGTTCGCTCCTTCAAATGGATGGCGCCCTTTCCCTGGATATCCTTTTGATTATAAAAAAGAAACTCCACAAATAGATAGGGCAAAAGAAAATGGTTTCAGTGTAGTTCGTCCATACTGCTGTGGTTGGATGTTCCCATTATATTTTCAAGGTCATACACAAATTGTAGATGCTCTTGGAAATGTTGTTGCCAAATCCCTAACTAGAAATAAAACTGAAATTATAACAGCTGAATTAGTAAGGTAATCTCACTACACCACCAAACAAACCTAAAGATGAGATGCTTCTTTGCTTCATGTAAACACCTTGCCCATCTCTATCAACAACATCTCTCAAACCTGAAGATGTATTACCTTCAACAGTTTTGAAATCACTATTTGAAGTTACATCAACAACAATTCCAGTGTGAGCAATTCTTCCTTTAGCAGCAAAGAAATAAAATACAATATCGCCTTCTTGGATTCTTGCTCTTCCTAATTCAAGATCAGCTCTTTTTATAAACCAAGATTTATTTTTACCAAAATTTGAAAAAACTACTGTACTACCTGTTCTTGGCATTTCATTTGGAATTGTAAGTGCTAATGAATGAGCAGCTTTAATTAATCTTAAAACTACAAAAGCCATACACCAAGGATTTCCGGGACCAAGACCAACAGCAGAAAGATAACGATTTACAAATGTCCCTGAATTAGCACCATCTTCTCTTACACTCAATACTTCTTTAGCACAAGCATCAACGGCAGCTTTCTTACTAATTGGGCCTGGTGTTTTTACTGTAAGACTTGAAAAATCATTAAACTTGTCTGTTGATAATAACTTCCAAAAAAATTGTTTTACTTGATTCATTTTGTTTTATTCTCCTCAAAATTAAAATCTTTTATTTCATCTTTCATATCTTTATTAGGAGTTGTTTCTTTGATAACAAAACCTGGAATCTTATCTAGAAATTTCATAAGATCCAAGCATTCTTTTCCAGATGTGCCTTTAGGTTCTACTACTACTTTGCCATTCTTATCTATTTGAATGTTCAATTCCACTTCTTTTGCCATTAGATTAACTTTCTTGCAACTATTTCCATTTCAGAAATAGTTCGTTTCAAGAAATCCTCATCATTAATATTTACTTTGATTTTGAAACCATTTTTTACAAGTGCTTTTTCAATTGCCACTTTCACATATGCTTGGATAATTCTTTGATCCATATGCATTTTCTTGTCATATTCAGATAAGATAAAAGAATATTTTTGCTCTGCTTCATTCCAGAAAAATCCAATGTCGTTTGAAGCACCAGTAAATTTATTAACTTGATCTCTTGGAATGATTACGTGGGCAACTTCTTTTCTTTCATCACCCCTGTATCCCTTTAAACTTCTAGGCTCATTCAATACATCAGGAGAAAAACCAAGAAGACCTAAAGCTTCAAGCAATGTATCTTTGTCAACAATTTCACATTCGATTTTCTTATATGCAGACATTACAATTCTTCTTCTAAATCTTCTTCAGCAAGGTTGTGAGTAATCCATTCAACAGCATCCATTAAAGCATTTCTCAATCTAATAATCCCAGCCATCGAAATACCTTGACCTCCACTAATATCTGTGGAAAGATCATAGCCTTCAAGAATGACATCTGTAGAGTCGTGTAATTTGATGATTCTCTCTAAAAATTCTTCTGGATCCATAGAAAGAATAATTTTTCTATTTTCTTCAAATTGTTTTTGAAGTTCCAGCATCTGTTCTTCGTCTAAATTGTTCAGGTCCATAAGTGAATTGTACAAGTTAACTGGAATAAGGAAATTATTATGAGAAATGTTATTGCTATATTGGGATTGTTCTTTTTGACTACATCTTCGTTTGCATATCAAGAAGAAAAGAAGAAAGAGCCTGTCTACACTGTAATTAGCACGAAGTATGTTTTAACTTCAACAATTATTGATGATTTTTTCAGAGCTGCAAAAATCACAACATACTCATATAACAAAGAGGAAATAAATAAGGTTAAGATTCCAAAGTTTCAAATTTGGGAGAAGAATTTTGATGACACTAAATTTTTGTTAGAAAAATTCTTGAGTGTTCAATTTGAGACAGATGAAAAGAAATCTTATTATATGGTGAAGAAGAAGTGAAAAAGTTTTTTACATTACTTTCAATATTATTAATCTGTTCTTGTTCCTTTGCGCAATCAAACATAACGATGGAGTTAAAAGATGCGCCAGTAAGAACAAGCTTGGAAATGATTTTTAAACAAGCTGGAATCAAAAGTTATGTCATAGAAAATAGTGTCTATGGTGTTATCTCAATGAACCTTTCAGAACAACCTTTTGAAAATGCATTAAAGCTTGTTATGAGAGCAAATACAATTCCACTCACATATACTAAAGAAAATGATGTTTATATTGTCAAAGCAAGAATGTTTACAGAATATAAACAACCAACACCAGAAATCACATTAGAACAGCCAAGAGGAATTATGTTTGAAAAGATTTATCTCAATTACATAGATCCATTTGATTTACAAGCAGTATTGGGTAATATATTATTTATTAATCAATTTAGTAGATATACAGGTGGAATGAATGGAATGGGTGCAGGTGGTTTTGGTGGGGCTGGCGGTTTTGGGAACGGCGCTATGGGAGGCAATGGAGGCCTTGGATTGGGCGCTGGTAATGGAATGGGCGGAGGAGCAATGGGAGGCTTTGGCGGTATGATGGGAAGTCAAGGCGGATTTGGCGGTAATGGTGGTTTTGGTGGCGGAAGGAATTTTTAATGTCGCATTTTTATAGACAGAGAAGCTATACATACAACGAAACTGATGAAATGATGACAGAAATCAAAAAAGAAATGTCAAATTTTCTCACAAAAGAAGAAGCTGAAGTTATTTTAAATAGAAGATCAGCTATGGTTGATCCTCCTCCTTATCGTATGAATGAAGAGATTCAAGTTTTACATAAGGAAATAGATGACTTGAGAAGAGAAATATATTTCTTGAGAACTCATCTCAATAAAATTCAAAACAAGTTTGACATTGACGAACCAACACTATAATGGCAAAACATATTGTATTCCAACCAGTAGATCTTGATAGTGATGACAGCATCAAGGATACAGTTCTTTGGGGCGCATCCTTTCAAGTACATCCAGAAATAGAGCCAACACTTCCAAAAGAAATGTTGGCTCTTGTCAATAATAAAAACACAATTAATTATCCTTTAGCTTATTGGCAAAGTGAATTTAGCAAGTTAGGATTTGAATTAGATATAGATTTCCCTTATTGCAAAGAATTTGTCTGGGACTATG
>JAUKPQ010083074.1:0-19513 GCA_032273045.1 Chloridella minuta | reverse complement strand
TTCTTCTTTATCTACGCACTGTGAGCACCCTTCCACACCAGAGCAACAAGAAGGGATCACATCATCATCTTCGTCATCTGTCTCAAGAGTGTAGCCCTCCTCTTCCAGTTGCTCACGGCAGTCTTGGTAGCACGAATCGCACCACGTCTCGTCATCGCCCTGTGCATCTTGAACACAGTGTATAGCGATGCGTGGAAAGAGAACGCACTCGCAGTTGTAGCACGTGCCGAACTCAACGGCCGCCTGTTCCTCTGTCATCGCCATCTTGCTCTGTGTGTTACCCATTTTGTTCTGTATGTAAGATGATTGGTGGTACCGTCCAACCGCCGACCCGACCCGTCAATTTTTTTGCCCCACCCCCCTTTAAGACCCCACCCCAAAACCCCCAGACTTCTGGTAACCCCTATCACTCCCGCCAAATCTACAGAGCCTCTGGCCACAGAGCCAGTACAGAGCCGGCCACCCCCCCCCTTCAATTTTTACCCCCCCCCCAAAAAAATTGAAGCCCAGATCCCCCGGTTTGTAGGTACCCCAGAGCAGCAAACACACAGAGCACTACACAGAGCAGCATACTACAAAGAGCAAAATGGTCAAGCCCGCAAAGAACGCATACACGATTACGGACGGCACGCTGTCGGTGAGTCCAGTTGCCGGTCACGAGGAGTCGTGTGCCTGCCACGCTTGTATGTGGCTATTGTTCCGGACTGGTCTCAAAGAGGAGTTTGGCGCTACGGAAGACGACATTGAGGACTACATCACGCAAGAGAACTTTGACGCAATCATCGGTTCCAAAGAGGATATGGGCGACGACTGGGAGCCGATGGAGTCGTACAAAGCCGAGTGGGATCGTCTCGGTGCCATCAACTACGAGCGAGCCGTTGCTCAGCAAGCCATTGACGAGAAGTGGCCTCTTGACCAACTCAAGGCGCAGTCTGGCAAACGGATCAAGAACATTCTCTTCTTGCTCACCGGTCAGCCAGAGCGACTCGGGCTCAAGAACGTGAATCCCAAGTGGGGCACCAACAACGACGCAATTGCACAGAGCGTCTTCAAACTGATTCACGGCTAATGCCCCAAAACCCCCATATACCAAAAAAATAAGAAAACCCCCAAAACAAAAGACAAAACTTTTTCGTTTCAAGAGTCGCAAGAGCCGGTAACCCCCATATCAATAAAATTGAACGCCCGAATCCCGATTTGTCAGTAACTCCCAAATAAGAAACGAATCATAAGTTATAAAGATGCCCGGATATATGCCCAAAAGTAAGACCGACAAGTGGGGGACTCCCAAAGAGGTATATGACCCGTTGAACACAGAGTTCAAGTTCAACTGCGACCCCTGCCCTATAACCTGGAAAGATGGCGACGCTGACGGTCTGACCACAGAGTGGGGCACGTCTTGCTTCGTGAATCCTCCGTATTCAACTGTGGCGAAATGGATTGAGAAGAGTCACAGCGAGTGGAAGAAGGGCAAGACAGTTGTTATGTTGATAAACGCAATAACAGATACGATTGCGTTTCACAAATACATATACGGTCAAGCAGAGATACGATTCATTAAGGGTCGTGTTAAGTTTGTAAATGTAACAGACCCAGACAAGAACGCCCCCTCTCCAAAGCCCTCTATGATTGTGGTCTTCAAACATTGATTCAATCGGCCAAAAAAATTGACGCCCAATTCTCCCGCCAAATCAGCACCTCCTGAACAGTAGCAGTAATAACAAATGGCTCAACCGAATATCATCAACGGACTTCTGTACCGCCACCCAGACCTGCCAGTGTGGGCTGAATGGGTGGTGGTGTTCAAGAGCGGTTTCTGCCGAGGAACAGAGACTCTTGACGAGGCGATTGAAGTCTGGAATCGCCTCCCCGATTCGGCGAATGCCATTATGCGAGTCGGCAAGGCGGAACATATGGTTGCATCTGGAACCGTCAAGACCCGCAAAATCAAGAGGCAGCAGTAAGAGCCCAAGAGCCACGCATCAATCGGCCAAAAAAATTGAAGCCCAATTCTCCCGCCAAATCAGCACCTCCTGAACAGTAGCAGTAATAACAAATGGCATTCTCTTCACTCAACGGTTGGCACGAGGGCGCACTGACGGGCGATATGATGTATCGTCAGAGGGGCTGTGGCAAGTTCGTGACTCCTGATGGGCGTGAAATCACCGTCTTGCACGACACCAATGGCGAGTCGTCCAGAATGAAAATTGACAAGTCTGCCGCTATGAACTCGGCCAAGCAGTTCGGTAAAATCCAAGACACCCGTGAGCGTCTGCGTCTCAAACTGGCAGCCCGCAAGTAACTCCCCCAAAACCCCCAAATACAAAAAGACAAAAACCCCCAAAAACGAAACACAAGAGGCTCAAGAGCCCTTTTTTCGTTTCAAGAGCCCCAGAACCGGCGATGCCTCAGTCCAAAAAAAATTGAAGGGTCATTCCGCCCCTCCACCGGTACCCCCCGAAACCAGTAGTACCAGACAACCCAAGAACCAACAAAGACCGACAAAGATGAACGCCTCTACCGCCACCTTCTACGCCGCTGTGCTGTGCGACTTTGATGATCACCCCGAGTTCTGTTCGTGGGCAGACTACATTGAAGCCACGGTCGCTGACTCTGACGAACTCCAAGCGCACTTCAAAGAGATGCTTGAAGAGGGAGCGTGTGATGAGGCGACCTGCCGTCTCATTCGCTCTGCGTTCGTCAGCGACACGCAGTGGGAGTTGCTCTACAACGCTCTCAAAGAGCGGGACGACGAGTCTGACTCTTCCAGCGAGTCCTCAGACGACCACACGGGCGAGGAGTGCGAACTGTGCGACAAGACCTCAACTCACACGATGGGCGAGTACCAGTACTGCGACGAGCACCACACCATTGAGGGCAAGTGCCACGACTGCCAAGACGATATCCACACCTCGTGGGACTTCGCCTACATTGCGCAGTGTGGCAACATCAACCTCTACTGCCGCCGCTGTGCCAAGACCCAAGACCCGTGCGATGACAAGATGCAGTGCGACGATTGCCACGCCAAAGAGGAGGAGGAGGAGCACAAGGGTTGCTACTGCCTTGACTGCCGTGAGGACAAGAACATCGCATTTGAGTGCGTGACTTGTAAGCACACATTCACTCCCACCAATGTCTTTGACGCTGAGTGCGCCGATTGCGTCTCTGGCTACCACCCGTGCGCCTACGGCACCCCCTGCGACGAGTGCGCATTCAAGGGCGCTGAGGACGGCCAGTGGATTGCTGTGGCGTAAGCACAACACAACAACCCAAAACCAAATACAATAGTAAGAAACCCCAATACAAGATAAAAAAAGCAAACCAAACGGTTTTTTTTCACGCACCAGATGAGATGGACATTGTCATAGCAATCCCCAGTTACGGCCGTGTAGATATCTTGAAACAAAGAACCGCTAAACTCTTGAAAGACATATTCCCTAACAACATCTATATCTTCGTTGTGGAAGACGAATACAGCCAATACAAAGATGCATTCCCTATGTACAATGTCATCAAGGGACGCAAAGGGTTAGCAGCACAACGCAACTTCATTCAAGAGTTCTTCCCACCCGGTCAAAAGATTGTCTCTATGGACGATGATATACAAGACTTGAAACGCATAGACAAGTCGTCTGCCTCACTACCTGAATTGATCCAAGAAGGGTTCAGTCAAGCCGACAAAGTCAAATCCAAGATATGGGGTGTATATCCAGTGCTGAACTATGGATGGATGAAAGACACAGTCACAACTGACTTGACATTTCTTATAGGTTGCTTCTTTGGTTATTACAATCCCGGGAAAGAGATCACACCAACCATTAGCGAAAAGGACGATTACGAGCGTGTATGTCTCTTTTGGTTGCGTGACAAGGTTCTCGTCAGACTCAACAATGTCGCTGTGAAAACAACCATCTACAAGACTCCTGGTGGGCTACAGCAACCAGACCGATTGGAAAAGCAACATATAGCCGTCAAGTTCTTAACAGAAACATACCCAACACTCCTTGCTCCAAAGAAACGAGGTAAATATCCCGAATTACGATTTCTTAAACAGAATAGATGCAGTCTGAAGCCTACCACCCCCTCGTCTTCGTGCCCCTCTTAAAGGCCTACTCAGACCAGTCAATCCCTCTGTACTATGAACGCCATAACTCCGGCTCTGGACGATCCCAGTCACTCGGTATCTTACCACGCAGAAACTACGGTGTCGGAGAATCCAGAAACAACGAGAAGTTCAAGACAGTTCTTGACGAAGCCCGTAAGTTAGCCAAGATAATCTGCCCAGACCTCAATTACACAACCATAATGATGAATCACAACTATGAGGCTCTGCCACACAGAGACAAGAACAATGATGGTATCTCGTGCGTGGTAGCGTTCGGAGACTACACGGGAGGCGAACTCAAGATAGATGACACGCTCTACAACCTCCAATACAGACCCTTCTTCTTCAACGCTTCCACCACCACGCATTCCGTAGAGCCCATCACCAGTGGGACACGGTTCTCCATCGTCTTCTTCAGACCACGCTTCCCCAAGTCCTTTACAGATGTATATGGATCCACTCTTACATATGACGAGATTCAAAAACTCATACCCGCAAGGTTGCCCGGACAACCAGCCTCGGCAGTAAAAGTTCCAGTAAAAAATCTATCGGCCATATAGAATGCACGATTCAAAAGCAAACGCAATTATGGCCACGAGTTCGTTTGACCGTGCGAACGGTACTTTTACCACAGCAACGACGCAGCCTATTAACAACTTCAAGGTTCAGACGCAAGGCGGCAACATCATTCAAGGCTCTGTCAATCGTCTGAGGGTGGCAGAGGTCTATTTCCCGTATCAAGTGCCTACCGTCATCGCTGGATACAACAACAACATCGCATTTACTGTTTTCAGAATGACCAACTACGCTGGAGCACCCCCGCTTCCCGCAACGATTACTCAACTACCGACTCTTAACATCACACTCCCTACCGGTTACTACCTGGCTTCTGAGATGCAATCTGCTGTTTCGGCATTACTGGCAGCATATCTCGTGGCACAATCTATCCCCGCTGGAACTTTCACATTCACATTAGATCCAGTTGAGCAATCATTCACGGTTCTGAACACCTCAACCTTCTCGGCTGCTCCATCTGCGGTAAATTACATCGGGGGGTTCCAGCCATTCGCCGCACTGGTGGATCAAGTAGCCCCGCAACTCCAGCAACCAAACCTTGCTTGGACGCTTGGATTCAGACAAGTGAATGCCAAATATCCACCTGTCAAGCCAATCGGAGGAAACACCACTGGATTCGGTCTCAACACCCCTTGGAGTCCGTTCGCTGTCCCTGCGGGGTTCCCAACCACGGGAGGCACGGGTGGAGTTACATATCCAATCTTTGCCCCGGGATATGCCCCACAAGCCATTGTAGGTTCCACCTACCTCGGTAAATATACCGACTACATTGATATCTGCTCACCCACACTCTGCCAAGCCCAGTTTGTCCGTGACGGTAATACCAACCAGCAAGTGATTCGCCGTGATCAGATATGCCGTCTCTGGATAGCAAGTGAGATATCCACTTTCACAACCAATCCAGATGGAACAAGACCCTTTGTCATTCATCGCCAGTTCAAGAATGCCAAGGTAATGAAATGGACTGCCGAGCGTTCCATAGATGCAATTGATATCCAACTCTACGATATGTATGGCCAATTCTTACCCATTGCTCAGTTACTCCCCACGACGGCAGTGACAGCACCCAACTACGTCTTGAATAACGGTTACGGAGACTTTGGTATCACCTTCTTGGTAGAAGAGAACGAAGATGAACTTGTCCCTGATGAGAAGAATTATGGCTACCGTATGTAATCACCTCTTGGACTCGGTGATTAATATAATCACAATGATATTTCAAAAATATACGTGCGATTATGATTTTATGCCGTCTTAGTATCAGAAAATAAATTCGGCTGAGCCACGAGAGGCCATCCAACTGCAATTCAGCACATACTCTACGAAACACACATAGCCAGAGGAGGCGGTGGGCATAGAGCCAGTCAGAGACAGTACAGAGTTCATCACTGGCACACCGTGGAGCAGTGCCACCTCACCCGTGTCACCAATGGCGTGGGGCTGGGCAAGGTCAATCTCGCACCAAGTGGCAGCGAAGGGGGCAGAGGTATAGACGTTGGCAACCTGCGACAGAATGCCCTGAGTGATATAGGGAGGGACACGGCGACGAAGAACCTGGGTGAGTAGGAACGACGACAGACCGGAATCCTGGTAAATCAGACCGTTGATGGCGAATCGGATAGATGTAGGAGCAATAAACGCATTGGGGTTATTCACCTGTGCCGAGCCAACACCTGCGGGATCCAAGAACCAGACTCGCAGTTTCTTGAGGTCACCAGCCTTACAACCCGTCAGCGACAGCGAGAACGACCCGTCGTTGCCACTCGTGAAAGGGAACGACACTGCCTCCTGCGTCCAGCCCTCTGGTAGAGGAATGGTCAGAGCGTGTTTGCTCATATCAAAGCGACGAGCCACAAGGTCACCCGCATCTTGCATTGTTACCTGCGTGAAATTGACCTGGCCATAAGCAAGCGCCGCTGGGAGCACACCCGTGCCAACAGCACTCTGCGAGATAACATTGGAGAAATCATTTAGATCAATCTGGATCTGGACGGGTGCCGTGAGAACATCACTGGGGAACGGCAGAGAGCCTCCGGACAGAGCGGGGCTGGAGTGAGGTAGGCGCAGATACACATAGGCCGTGCGTTTCGCAGCGTTCTGCCAATCCGCATTATCAAGAATCTCCTGACCACCAAGAGCATAAATCTGAGCCTTCTTGTCGGAGTCCTCGCACAGCGACAACGTCTGTACCAAGTTCTGCTGACCCGTGATGTAGTAAAGTTGCGAAGAGCCATAACGATAACCAACACGGCGTAAGAGAGCATATCCCCAACCGGCTGGGAGCGCCAGACCCGTAGTGTTGGAGGGAATGGGTAACTGGAGGGTCACGATCACCTCACCAAGACCCTCGTTAGGGTTAAATGTCACGGTGGAAGAACCCCCTGACGATAGCGACTGAAGACCCTGGAAGAAGCGGTTATCTTCTACCGTTGCGTTACACTGCTTCATAGAGTTCTCCTTTCCGGCGTAGTAGGTGTCAATACACTCTCCGGGACGAATGGATTGCTGAACATTCAATGCGACTTGGCTCTGCATTTCTATATTTATCCCTTACATTTTTTATTCGGCGAAAAATGTTCATACGTAATATAGAATGCCAGCCCGTCGCCCAGTTCAAGATGACGCATATGCCGCCTCAAAATCAAGTGGATTGAAGAAGGATAAGGGTAAAGGTAAGTCTGCTATGATTAACGCCAGTGTGAAACTGGCACCCGGACAAGGTGCCCAAGCGACTTCGTTACATATGCCCGGGGTGATTGACCCAATGTCTTCTGGACGACCCCAACACGCCTCTATCCCTGGTCTGATCCAATCCACCACCCTTGCCCCAGAAGTTCGTGGCCGTCTCGTTGCCGGAATCATAGAAAGCCCAATGGAGGCTCGTAATGTTGGGGGTGCGGTTCATAAAGTGGCGGGTCACGATGCCACTGCCTACAATGACGGGATGGTTCATATCCGTGGCTCTCCCTTTATGTAAATACTAATAACAGCATCACGAGCCGTAATAGCGTTTTCCAGAGTGTCGTGATACGACTGGTGCGTAAGGTCTCGTTTGCAAAAACGAACTATAAATCCTCCTTTCGTTTGAATGATATGATGATTCGCATCGCTCTTGTTACTCTTGGATTTGACTTGTAATGTCTGATTGTAAGAGTTCTCTGAATGACTGACCCACCGTAGATTAGATGCGTGGTTGTTCGTCTTATTCCTATCAATGTGATCCCTCACGCACACATTTGTAGGAGCCGGAAGGAATGCTTCGGCAACCAACCAATGAACATATACAGAGTTGCCAAACCCAAGACAGACTTTCTTGTAACCGTTCTTACATACAGCACCCTTCAAGATGCGACCCGTACGCTTGTTTCTAACCTCTCCCTCAAGGCTGACCTCGTAGTTCTCGTGACACTGTCTCCACATTTCTACTCTTACCCAGACTTTCTTTCGGACAGATATAGCGCACGCATCTGAGCCTCCGCCATAGCCTTTGTCAGAGGATCCTTAGAGAAATACTTGGCTCGTCCGGGAACGTCCTTCTTGACCTTGTAACCGCCCTTGACCTTGACGACTTTATACGGCATCTTCTGTATTGAGTTCCGATATCTTATTCTTGAAATATTCAAGCAACTCCTTCTTCGGGGGTTTCTCCTTCTGCCAGAAGCGTGACAACCCTTCCTCTTCCGGGAAGGCGGCCTTGCCCGTTGGCGTTCCGTGCTTGGACTTGCGTTTCTTAGGGGTGTCACCCGGACTCTCAATCAATCTGGCTTGTGTGGCCATAAAGTCTCGTAGGAACTTGTTCTCCATTCTACTCTATCCCGGGAAATCGTTTCCGAATATCTTTCAACGAAGCAGAGATACTTGTCTTGTTCCACAAAAGATTCGCCGACCAAAACCCAGCCGTGCGATAGTTATTGAAATCCTCTCTTGCACCGTGACGATCCAGATAGTTCTGTTTCCGAGCCTCGTCGTGATGAGTCGTGTAGTCTTCGTAGCGGTTATCACCAAAGTATATCGTCTTCTTAGGATTCGTCAAGAGAACTCGGAACTTCTTGTATTGATGAGAACTCGGGAAGTGTCCGTTGTTGCGTTCCAATTTCATCTAATTGAGTGGAAATAAAAATCTACAGACAATAGAGTGATGAGCAGTAACCCAGAAGACTACGGAATCCCCGTGCGCAAACTAAGTAGCATTGACCTCCCCATAAACGGAGGTTGTTCCTTTGGCCTTATAGGATCTACACGTTCTGGTAAATCCACGGCTATGTTGTGGCTCTGGGAAAAGCATTTCAAGAACCATACAACCATTATGACAACCGGGAGCCCCCACGGTGACATCTACGCACCTCTGAAAAAAGCAGCCGCTATCAGTCCGGCATTCTACAAAGACCTTATTATGGATTCATTAATGGTGAATCAAAAGTCCAAGAATCACTACCCAATTCTACACATCTTTGACGATATGTTGGATGGGAAGAACTCCAAGGCACTCCAGAAACTTCTCTGTATTGGTCGTAACTCCAACTGTTCCACGATCATCTGTGCGCAAGAACTCACGATTATGAATGCCGTCGGACGAACCAACATCAATTACCTTTTGTGTTTCAAACTCAACTCTGACATCGCCATAGAGAAGGTCGTGCGCAACTACCTCCGTCACATTCTTCCCGGAGACACCATAGACGAGAAGTGTCGCCAGTACAAGTTGCTGACACAAGACCACCGCTTCTTTGTTGTGGATAACTTGACGGACGAGCATTTCAGTTGCCGATTAGATTTGTGATATTTATTTTATCCACGCACTATAGATGTCGTATCCATTTGTTACACCCAATCCCACGAACGCAGGGTATATCCCGAATGACACGGGTTCTGGATCTCTGATTCCGGGACAGAACTACTACGCTTTGCAAAATGGAACCAATGTTGTGCCTACGGGCACTGCGACGGGTGAGACGGCTATATGGGATGGAACTGTGAATAGATGGGTTCTAACTGGAAAGCCAGATGATGGTATCATCACCATTGGAGCAGTAACACCCGTGGGAACTGCTGGTAATGATTCCATCACGATAGGCGTAGGTGCGGGTGTAGGTGCTGTCGCTCCAGGTTCGGTGACAATAGGTCGTGATGCCGCTATAGGATTAACCGCAGCAAATGCTGTTGCTATCGGTCTTGTTGCGGGAGCGGGTCTTACCAATTCATCTGTCGCTATTGGTGAGGGTGCTAATTCCCTTTTTGCGAGTGGTGTGGGGGCTGGATCAGTCGCTATTGGTTCGTATGCGGGTGCTGATGGTCAAGATGGATCGTCTATAGCCATCGGTACGAATGCCGCATTATCCGGGAGCCCACAATCTTCTGGTAGCATTGTTATTAATGCAACGGGTAACAATGTCCCAGATGCGGGTGTTGGGACTTGTGTTATCAAACCTATTCGTGCGGGTCTTGCCCCAGATGCTGTGAATCTTGTCTATTCCCCAACAACGGGTGAGATTATTCAAAGTCCCGCCCCAGTTGTTGGTGCTACAACGGTGTTTGTGAGAAAGAATGGTGTCAATCCAACAACTACCTTTAGTATCTTGGTTAGTTCCACCACGCTTGACCAAGCCGTTACAGTGCTGACTGCCACGTGTGCCGCAACCGCTCAGTTTGATATTTCCTTTTCAAACGGACGATGGCTGGTGGTGAGTAGTGCGGGTATCTGGGCATCCTCTACAGCCGACGCAGCAGAGTGGGTTCAATTGACAACTACGGGTCTTACAGGAACAACTGTCAGTTGTATTACTTGGTGCCCTTATTGGTCTGGGAACATAGCGTTCGGTGGCTGCTGGGTCATTGGTGATTCGGATAACACTACCACTCCAAACATTTACTATTCACGCAATGGAACTCAATGGACAACGGGTGGCTCTATTGACTTTACGGGTTTTACGAATGGTGTCCTCAACGGAATACGATGGAGAGATGGTTCCTTGGTTGCGTGTGGATATGCCAGACAAACATCGTCTCTGAATATCTACCCGTGTATCTGGACTGTGAATCTTCCTACAACCAATCTGACTGGACAAGCGTATGTTAGTGGCTTGTATAGCAATGCTCGGCTGTTCTCATTAGATACAGATGGAATCAATACGGCATTTACTGTGACCAATGTTGGTTCGGGAGCAACGTGTGTTTTGTATCAGACGGGAGGCTGGGCATCCAACAGCGCTCTGATAGAAGCCAACACAGCACCAGGACAGTTCTGGGTTGCTTACGATATTCGTTGGAACGGTATTGTCTGGATGATGGGCGGAGATGATAATAGAAACACGCCCCTATCAGGCTTGTATTCATCTCCACCCGGTGTCCCAGATTCTTGGAGTGCTGCGAATCCACAAGTTGGAAGCGGAGAGGCAACACAGATTGCATCGGTAGATTGGAATGGACAGTATTGGAATGCCATTGGTGGTAGTGCTGGAGGCAATGGTTATTCTTGGTTCAGTTCGCAGCAAGACGGAGCCAGCGGGAGTTGGGTTCAGGTCACAAATACATCCGATGTAGGTGGATTGTATAGCCGTGTCCAGTCGTCTTGGGGATTAGTTTAGGGATTTTTTATTTCCCCATTGTAGTAATGGAGTTCTTGGATCAAACAACCGTTGAAGTTCTTGATAGACCTTGGACAGTTGTAGCGCCCGTTCCTACAGCAACCGCAACCGTAGAGATGGTATCGGCCTATGCTCCGACACAGACACAGACAATAACTGCTGCCCCTACCTATGCTCCGGCTGTCCCCGAACCGTATCAAGAGCCATTTAATTATGTTGGAACTATCACCACGAGCGCCACACCCGTGGTTCCCGATCTGGCTCCGAACACAACAGTGCCAGCACCTCTTGAGAATAGTTATATTCCGAATGTGACCACTTGGTCATCTACAGATAGGCCGTTGTATGTCTTGAACAATAACACCCAAACATTTGATAACTTGTCCGTGGATACTCTTGGAGTTAATCAACTCGCTCTGTTAAATGGCACAACCTTTACAAACGGGCAAGTTGGATTTCTGGTGGGTGGCATTAACTACTTTCTTGAAGCAGATACTGACGGGTTTGGAGGTGCCGACTTATACTTTAATGGCCAGTTGTTAGCCGCCGCAAGTAACATTCAAGATATTGCTGACTGGGCTCTGTACAAGGCCTCAGCGAATGTGGATATGGATGATAAAGCCATTGAGAACTGTGCATCTGTACAATTCAACATTCCAGGGAATACCACCGTAATGACGGTTGGGGACGATGGGGTGTCACCTCAACCCACTGCCATCTTAGCAACACCTCTTGTGGGAACCTATGGAGTGGCGAAACCGTGGTCTTACTACGACGCTCTCACGCAAGTCAATTTCAATAGTCAAACAATAGAAGCCGTTGGGCAGATTAATATGGTTGGGGCTGGGACTCTTGCGTTTGGCTCGGGTGATAGTCTGTTCTCTGATGTTGGGATACTGAATCTTAATAGCGTTCCAGTCGCTTCTGGATGGAGTGTATATCAAGCCAGTCAGACGGTGGATTTGAATGCAAATGCGTTGAGTAATGTTGGAGATATTGATCAAGAAAATACCCGAACAGCAAATCTCGGCACTCTTGTAGTTGCCAGTAATGCTACTTTTAATGAAGGGCTTGAACTTGTTGATACTGTTACTGGTTCTAATTCTTTACAGAGTACTAACGGTGCTTTGCTCTTTGATTCGTTGCCCGTTGCTCGGCTGTGGGCGCAGAGTGGAGCGGTTACCGATGTAGATATGTCTGGGAATGCCATTGAGAACTGTATCAGTGTCGGCATTCAGTCGCCAGGAGGTTCTGATGGCTTTCTGACGACAAGTACAGCAGGATCCGTCTTGTTATTCAATGGACAACCTATCTCTACTGGGTCTGGTGGAAACACAAGTCAATGGAGCACCTTTCCATCTGTGAATAACACCATATTGCCAAACTCAGCATTACCATCTACACCTCTTACACTTGGGACACGAGCATACGGGACGAATGTGAATATAGAGACAAACCAGAGTTTGATTGTGAATGCGGATAATAGTGTTCAATTGAATGCGGCCTTTGATGACTTGACGGGTGATAGCACTTTCACGATGACAGACAGCAGCCATACACTATTGATGGACAGAGGGCAGTCTCTTGCGGGTCAAGGATTGATAACGTTAAATGCAAAGAACGGAACGGGTGGTAGGATCAATATCTATGCGGATAGTTCCTCGGCAATATCCCCAGCAGCAGGAGGTCTTGTGGATATCACGGCTTACTCGGCTATTGGGTCTGTTTCACCTCTCGCTCTGTCCCGAGTGAATGTAGAGGCCGCCACTGTGACGGTTACAGCAGGATCTGTTGGGACTCTTGCGTATGTCCCAGGTTCGGTGAATCTTCTTTCGGCGGGTGTTGGAACGGGTATTCAGTTACTGACAACTGTAGGAGTGATTAACATCGCTTCTGGAGTTGCTTGTACAGTGTCTGGGGGGCTGGGTGTGTATCTGAACGGTGCGTCATCGGGTGTGAATGTGGCGGGTGGGAATCTCTACATTACGAATGGGAATCAGTTGTCTTGTGATCAGGTGGGGGCTTTCTCTTCAGGGGGTTCCATTGGGTTTGTATCACCGATTGTAGCGGGTAAGATTGCGGATAGTGCGAGTTCGTATGGAACGGCTGGACAAGTAGCGACGGCTACGGGGAGTGGTTCTAACTGGACTTGGTCTGCCCCCACGGCTACGGGTGTCACGACTCTGAATGGATTGTCTAATGCTGTCACGGTCACATCTACACAACTGACGGTCGGGACATCGGGTCAGAATGTCACAGTGAATGTCCCAGCGTCTCTTGAGATTCCGACAGTCTATGCCAACAACATAAACCCCATATCACCCACAGCCGAAACCCAGATATTTGCTGCGAAAGTTATTGCGTTAAGAAGCGATAATGCAACTCTGCCTTTGCTCAGAGATGGGGCGCTGTCGCAAGGGACGGCTGGACAAGTGGCCACAGCGAATGGGACGACGGGTTGGTCTTGGGCTGCCCCTACTGCTGCGGGTGTTGGTTCTATTAATACTTTGACAGGTGCGATTACATTAGCAGCAGGAACAGATATATCGTTAGTGCCAGTTGGTAATACCATCACGATTAACCAGATAAACAAACCTATATCATCCAGAGGATCTGGAGCACCCGGGACACAACTCACAACAGCATTCACAACATTGGGGACTGTCACAATGGTGACTGGGGCAATATATGATGTGTTGGCTTCGGCAGTTGTATGTCTTCAAACAAATACAAATACAAAAGAAGATATAAGTGTGAGACTCATATTGAATGGAGGTCAAATAGGTAATGTAGTCATATCCTCATTGGATGGTATTAATCACTACATAACAATGCCCGTTCAAGGAGGCGGAACGAATGTGGCGGCAGGAACACAGACTGTATTGCTACAGGCATTGGCAACTGCTAATACAACTATAACAGTTGTAAATTGGCAAATGACATTACTTGGTAATGTGGTGTGAATAATTATCTTTTGTCAATGTAGAATGGCCAATCCTTATTCCACGATCCTCCGCAATCTTGAACGAGAACGAATGAACTCTATCCCGGTTGAAGCGCCAAAGGCACCAAGGGCACCGAGAGCAAAGAAAGTTGTCAAAGATGAATCGTCCTCCTCCGACTCTGACTCTGACTTTGTGAGTGAGTCTGATATGGACGAGTCCTTTGAGAAGGATCCTTGTGAGTTTGTGAGCCCAGCGGGTCTTGCATCCAAGAAGACCAAGAAAGAAAAGGTAAAGTATCTGAAAGAGAAACAATGTCCGAGAATTGATTCGTTAAAAAAATCTAATGTCAAAGTACAGATGGAACCCCCGGTTGAAGTTAAGGCACCCAAGTCCAAGAAGGCGAAGGCCGTAGAGGCACCCGCACCCGCTGCCCCCGTGGCAGAGGCACCCAAGGTTAAGAAGCCCAAGGCAGTGAAGGCTGTAGAGGCTCCCAAGGTTCCAGCGAAGCAGACCGAGGCACCCGCACCCGCACCAGCACCCGCACCCGCACCAGCGGCAGGGGAGAAGAAGAAGCGTAAGCCGTCTGCTTATGCTCTGGCAGTTGGTAAGCACCGCAAGAGCGGTCTGAGTTTCGCAGATGCTGTCAAGGCGGCGAAGGCGGAGGTGGCTGCGTAGTGTTCTCAATGTCCAGAGAGGCTACGAACTCTTTCCGACAGCAAGATGAACGGATCCTCTTGTGGTTGATTACTGCGATGGCTGTTCCTACAAAACTAAGAACGATTGATATCGTGGCAAGAACTCCGGACGTATCCATATTTAGATTGTATATTTTATAGATGCTAAGTATTGATGTGGGGAAAGCATCTTATTCTGAACATTAAGAACTGTCACCCGAAGACAATCCGGACACACCTCACCATCTACTGTTTCAGTCAGACTCTGGTCAGTGCGATTGATATGAAAGCCTACGGAGCGCCAATCATTCATCACTTTGGGGAGGGCAACAAGGCTGGATACACTCTGGTGCAACTGATAGAGACTTCCAACATTACGGCGCACTTTGTGGAAGAAACGAACGATGCGTACATTGATGTGTTTTCTTGTAAAGAGTTTGACCCGGCAATCGTGGAGAAAGTCGTTCGTGACCATTTCAAGCCCGAGTCCATTGATTCAACGATTCTGGTGCGTCAGGTTTCAGCATAAATAACCCCGATACCAGTTAGAACAGTCAAATGATTCGTATCAAGAAGTTGATGTCACAGGTGATGGAAGACTCTGAGAAGGTTGAGAAAATCAAAGAGATACTGAAGGAAAGCAAGAGCAAGAAGAAGCAAGTCGTTGTGAAGATTGTGAAAGGGAACCACGAGGTATCGTTTGACTGAATCACACAAAAATTGAGAGCGCTTTAAAGATTGCTTCTTAGTATAACAAGAATGGATCCCGATCAGAAGGAACGCCACCGCATTGCGAACGCAAAGTACAGAGCGAAGAACCGAGAACGCCTCCGGCTTGACAAGCGCATCGCATATATGCTCAACCCCGACACGACCAAGGAGACCAACTTGATGCGATACCACGTCAAGAAACTTTTGAAGGAGGAAGGCTTTTGAAACACCCCGGTAGCGGTTAAAATTGAACGGTTTTTGGCGTGATTTTTGGCTTAAACAATTATCTACAGTATAGGTAGGACGATGGCATTCACAGGACAACGAGCGGAGCACAACGAGTATTTGAAGTTTCTGATCAATGAGAAACTCGTGTCACGCAGCGCATACAAGGCCGAGTTGGCAACGCTGAACGCATTACAGGAGAAGGAGAATGCACGGATTGCCAAGGCGAGGGAGACTCGTGCGGCGAACAAACTCGCTATTATCGGTATGGCTACCCAGAATGCGGTCTTGGACTTGACGGTGAGCACTGACGAGGACGAGCCAGTGGAACCGTTTGTAGATGCGTGTGACAAACTTCTTGGCACGGGTATGGCTTACCTACAGGTCACTCGTGATGGCAGAACCGTCATCAGCCAGATGGTGAGTCTTCGTGGTGGAACTGGACGGGCTATCTATTACAACTCCATCAGACCACTCTTGATCGTCTATATTGACGGTATGATTGTGAGCGTCTTTGACAAGGAGTATATGGGCAAGAGAGCAAACAGTGTGCGCATTGTTCTTGTCAGACATACTGACTTGCCCCTCAAGAAACTACAGCAGATATTCAGGGATTCAACTGGCTTCTGTGTCATTGAGCCCCTCATCAACAAGTGGAAGCAGATGGCTGCGAACAGCGAGTCTGATGGTAGCAAGAAGCGATTGCTACAAATTGCTCGGAAACTGGAGGGACTCAAGACTGTGTATCCAGAGGGTGTTCCAGAGAACGATATGGAGGCGATTGGCAAGATTGTGAAACGGGCTCTTGTTCTCCACGATATCATTGGTAATGTGGTGTGTCGCTATAACACGAGTAGCACACAAGAGTTTCACTTTACGAACACACGAGTCAATCACGTAGAGCCAGGACGCATCACGCTTGGCAAGGACTTTGAAATCGTTACGAAAGAGCAATTGAAAGAGATCCAGCGAGGTCACGAGGCTGAGGATTGCTTTTATCATTTCGTTGGCAAGGTCAAGGAGAACGAACCACAAGCAATCCTATCTTGCAAAGGTGCTTGGGCTGTCCAGAATCCACAGCACGACTTGTTTATGGAGTTCAGTGAATCAATTGGCATTCGTAGTTATGGCATCAACGCCATCAAGTATCCAGAATTGAATCAGTTCTTGCTGGAGGGGCGCATCATCAACTCAACACCTACACCGCTCTGTGACGAGCCAAACAATATGGAGGGTGCTACACACATTGATATGGATAAAGCATATACACAACACAAGAAAGCCAAGTATTGGCGTGGGTTCTTGGGACACATCACACAATACAGAAAACTAAATGTAGGGATTGAGTTCCTTGAGACACACAACGGCATCTTTGAGTTTGTGGTCACAAAACCGATAGCGCACCCATTGCTGGGCAAGTTCCAGTGGGGACAGAAGTACATCTTGCCAGGCTTTGAGATTGAGTATTACTGCAAAGACTATGGGCTTGGTGTGACCATCACGGCGGGTGCGTGGGGTTCCACCTTTGACTTTGATTATACGGAGGAGATGCTTGAGAACAGGAACTACTGTATCTGGGCTGGTAAGTTGGGTCAGGACAACGACCACGAGACATACACATTCAAGGGTGGCGATGAGTGGGCAGCACATCTTAAATCCATACTTGGCGATGAGCGTGTGTATTTCTTCAAAGAAGCGCAAATGATTGTTGTCAAGAACCCTAAGAAGTTCTACTACACGACGCATCATATCTTGGCATTCATTACTGCGGCTACTCGTGTCAATGTTCTTGAGATGTTGCGTTCCATCAAGGGTGAGCCGATCAAGATTATTATGGACGGCATCTACTTTCGTGGCGAACTACCCGTGGTCAATGTCCCTTACAAAGTCAAAGAACACGTGGTTCATAAGGGGTTCAGAGATTCGTGGTATTACCCAACCTCTGTATCCACTCGGGACTGGACGGCGTATGACGAACGCTTTGACGGGAATTGCATTCTTTCAGGTGCCGGGGGCACTGGGAAAACCCACTCGGTATTGACTGACAAGGGTCTTGTAGATGTCAAGTATGTGGTGCCGTCGCATCTGTTAGGCAAGGCGTGTGCGAACAAGTATGGCGTTCAGTATATCACGATTCACAAGTTGCTGGGTAACAGCGAGGGCACTTACAAGTGCCGACCATACAAAGAGGATCACCCAGAGCCAGGATTCTTACTGATTGATGAACTCACGATGATTGAGGGGTCGTGGATTGAAAAGGCTCTCAAGATGTATCCAGATACTATGTTCTTGATAGCGGGGGATATTGACAAGGAGGGACGCTGGTATCAGTGCCGCAACGGTCACCCAGGAAACTTCTCCAAGATATGGATTCCCAAGGACTGGCGCTATGTGGAATACAAGACTGACTTCCGCTCTAACTGTCCAGAGTTACAAGCGTTGAAACTGGCCATTCGTTCGGAGATGCGTCGTGTGTTCAAGGACGGTGAGCAATTTGACGCTGAAAAGATATGCGGCTTTATCAGAAAGAATTATCCAGTTATGAAGATGGACGACGCTTGTAAGATGTTTGTGGCGGGTGACTACTGGATTGCTGGGACACACAAGATAAACGACCGACTCTTGAAAGCAGGGGTTGTATCAGGATATATCAATAACGAAAAAGAGATTGTTCAAGAGGAGGGTGGTGAGAAGCGTGGGTCATTCACGACACACTCATTTCAAGGTCTTACGATCCCAGATGCACGAGTGTTCATCAGTCTGGACGCATTTGAATACGCAATGATTTATACAGCCGTGTCACGGGTTACCAAGATGAGTCAGTTGGTGTTTGTGGAAACTTGGTGGAAACGCTGACGCATCTTGTAAAGCATATTGATGCCTTCTTGTGTGAATACCGTCTTCATACGCTTATCCCTTCTGTAAGCATACACATACTCAAGTGCTACAGATATCAAGACATAGACCCACTCATCACCCTCGTGTATCCATTTCTCAAGGTGTCTGTACAGTCGTGTGTAGGTATCTTTGTGTTCGCTATCCAAGAACTCGTCAGTTAGCCGCAAAAGCAGGGTTAGGTATATCCCGGTCTTTTTCGGTAAGCCGAGTTTCACTGTCTCTTGGATCTCGGCGTTTGATAGAGAACAGCCACAATAAATACTGAGCACATTTGTAAGAAAGAGAGTCTCATCCATTCAACTATGTTTTGCGTTACTGGAAATGGCGTGTCAATTTTTTGGCGGGAGCGGATTAAAATTGAACGGGTTTTGGCGTGATGTTGTAGGTATAAGGATGGTACAAATCAAAGACAACGACCTTGGAATTGTTATTGCGTGGGCGGTTCATCAGCAGAGCCTTGTAAAGAACTTTGCAAAAGATATGCTCTTCATCGCAAGTCAGGTTCAACCAGGCAACCCAAGGAAAGAGACTCTTGACTGTATGCGGAAAGGTCTTGAGATCATCAAAGAGGCAAGTAACGACGACCCCACACCTATGGCACACGCCATCGCCAATTTCATTTGCGCTAACAAGAATGGCGCAATTGTCACAGCAAGAGTTATGACACGAGGCATTGACCTTGACAAGACTCTTGAGATGAATGAACATCAAGATGAGGGTGACTATCTCTTTATCGCAAACGTATTAAGAGACATTCACGCTATTGACTGCCATATCAAGAGGAGTCTTGGCCGT
>JAUKPQ010082964.1:0-19559 GCA_032273045.1 Chloridella minuta | reverse complement strand
CAGCTACAACACTTTAGCTGGGGAACACCGGCTGGGTGGTACGCCATTTCGCAAAAATTACGCTGGTATTGGATACATTTACGACCCAGACAGGGATGCTTTTATCCCGCCGCAGCCATTTCCAAGTTGGACACTTGACGAACAAACATGCCAATGGATTTCGCCAGTACCTTTTCCCAATGATGAAAAACGGTATTTTTGGGATGAATCCACATTGTCGTGGACTTTTGTAGCGTAACCAAATGTTTGGTTTTTCGGCTTTTGCTGCCCTTCCGTTTACTACGGTTTACGGCACTACGCCGCCCGTACCACCTCCAATAGAAATCCCAATAGGCGGGCATTTTGGCTTTGACGAAAAGAAACGCAACGAACAATGGGACGCAGATAGACGGGCGGAAGAACAACGCAAACTAAAATTGCGCGAAGCTTTATTTGGCTTGCCGCCCGCCGAACGTGAAGAATTAACTAGCGCACCAATTCAAACCATCGAAATCGCCGCCCGTAGCCCAATTGATTACGCCGATATGATGGAAAAAGTAAGAAAGATTGAATTTAGGATAAGATTGCAGCGTGATGACGAAGAAATCGCACAACTACTGGAAATGCTATGAAAGAAACATGGGTTTTCCCGTCCAACGGCTCCGAACCTTATGAAAAGAGCCAAGGATCACCGGCTGACCGAATGATGGTGTTTGGCGACATTGAGCCGTTTAGGTCGCCGGATGGTCAAATGATTATGGGCCGCGCCCAATGGCGCGAACACTTAAAAGCAACCGATACCATAGAAATGGGGCATTCGGATGTTAAGTACGCCCAAGCGCAATGGCAAAAGAAAAAAGAAGCACACACCGCCCGCCTGCGTGGGCAAGTGGCACGGGTGCAAGAATTTGACCGACCAGGCGCACCAATTGCGCCGGTGCAGCGCAGTAACTTGAACGTAGAGATGGCAAACCGGTTGCACAACCGTCCGCCACCCGAACGCAAGGAAATGATCAAAATGACCCTAGACCAAATGAAAAGGATGAAATAATGGAAAACGAAGTTGTCGCACCCGACACGCCCGAAGTACCAGCACCCGAAGCCCCTGCGGTTTCTACACCACCAACAGAGCCACAAAGCCGCGCCGATACGATCCGCGAGGCATTGGCAAAAGAGCCGTCTAATCGGAATAAAAGCGCATCAAGCCAGCCCCGTGAGCAGGGTAAATTTGCTTCAAAATTTCCAACAGATCAATCCCAAGCGCCCAACACGCCCGAAAAACCTCGCGTGGAAATGCCCAAATCTTTGCGTTTGGAACTAAAAGACCATTGGGAAAAAGCCCCGCCGGAACTTCAGCAAGCCTTTGCCCAAAGGGATGCCGATTACGAAAAAGGTATTACTGGATACAAAATGCGGGATGCCGAAGCACGGGCAATTACAGAGCAATTTGCCCCTTATGAGTGGATTTTAAGGAATGAGGGGTCAACCCCAGCGCAGGCTATTGCGCCTTTGCTGCAAACCGCCGCTTTGCTGCGGACGGGCACACCGGCACAAAAAAGCCAAGCCGTTGCCCACATGATTCAGCAATTCCAAATTCCTTTGGATCAAATTTCTGCCCATTTTGGCGGTAATGCGCCAGTTCAGCAAGATTCGCATTACAATGATCTAGCGCAACAGGTGCAGCAGCTAACGCAACACATTACGCAGCAGCAGTACCAAGCGCAAAAAACGAATGAAAACAGGGCACTCTCTGTTATCCAGCAATTTGCAGGCGACCCCGCAAATGTGCATTTTGAGGCAGTCTCCGACCGAATGTTGCAGCTTCTCCAAGCGCCACAGGTTTTGGGTGACACAAGTCAAATGTCCGAACGCGAGAAATTGCAATTGGCGTATGACACGGCAGTTAGGCTAGATCCGCAATTGGCGCAAAGTTTGTATGCTCAACAGCAACAGCAAGCGCAAGCGACAGCCCAAGTGCAAAGAGCGAGAACAGCAGCGGTAAGCGTGCGCGGCGCACCTGGTGGCAGCGTAAACCCCGCTATTAATCAACAAGACCGACGAGCCGTTATAGCCAATGCGCTACGGTCATTCGGTTAAATAGGAGTTAGTCATGGCATACGCAAATGCAAACTACTCAGACGTTTTGGCAACGACCATTGAATCGCGTTCCGGCACAGTAGCCGATAACGTAACCAAAAACAATGCTTTGTTAACCCGTCTGCGTGAAAAAGGACGGTACAAGCCGTTCACCGGCGGTTCGACCATTCTTCAAGAATTGTCCTTCCAAGCCAACTCAACCGCAATGTACTATTCGGGCGCTGAAGTCTTGGACATTAGCCCCGCTGACGTTATTAGCGCGGCGCAATTTCCAATCAAGCAGGCCGCCGTCGCGGTGACCATTAATGGCTTGGAAATGCTCCAAAACAGCGGTGAAGAACAGATCATTGATTTGTTTGACGCACGTTTGGACGTTGCCGAGGCATCAATTGAGAACTTGATTAGCACCGGTATTTATTCGGACGGTACGGCTAACAACGGCAAGCAAATCACCGGTTTGCAAGCTATGGTTGTCGCATCACCCGCGACCGGCGTAGTTGGCGGTATTGACCGCGCTACTTGGTCTTTCTGGCGCAATCAAACGTTTGACTTTTCAACCGACCTTGGCGCATCCGCATCGTCTTCCAACATCCAAACCGGTTTTAACCGCTTGTATGCCAAGACCTCTCGCGGTAGCGACGTTGTTGACTTGATTTTGTTGGACAACAACCTGTGGGGCTTCTTCATGTCGTCTCTGCAAAACATTCAGCGTTTCCCTGGCTCTAGCAAAATGGCCGAACTCGGCTTTGTTGCAAGCAAATATATGAACGCTGACGTAGTGTTGGATGGTGGTATCGGCGGTAATATCCCCGCCTCAACTGGCTATTTCTTGAATAGCAAGTACATCTTCTTCCGACCACACGCAAACCGCAACTTCGTCCCAATTGGCGATGAGCGTATGAGTACCAACCAAGATGCCATCGTGCGCTTGATTGGATGGGCTGGAAATATGACTGCCTCGGGACTTCAGTTCCAAGGCGTTATGACTGAATAAGGGGAATCATCATGGCTGATTACGTCACCGATGGAAAAATTGGCATTGACCTAACCGCAACCTATGCGTCAACGTCTGCCGGTTCTACTACCTTGTTTCCCGTTACCCCTGGTACACGGGTCAACACTTCTAACAACGGCGTGTATATGTTTGTTCGCGCCGAATCCACCATCAACGCTTATGATGCTGTGATCATGTCCACTTATGCAGATTCGGCGAGTACAACTCCCGTAATGCGTGCTGTACCTGTGACCACCACCAATGCTGCGGCGCTGGGTTTTAACATGGTTGGCTTTGCACAAACCGCGATTGCCTCTAGCTACTACGGCTGGGTTGGTCTGAATGGTTTGCTCAAGGTTAACTTGCTGGTAGCTTGCCAGCCTAAAGTGCCTTTGTACACCACCTCCACCGCTGGATCGCTGGATGACACAACCGTGTCTGCCGGTTTCATCCAAGGTATTGTGGCTAATACCTCGGCAACGTCAGCGTCTGCACCATTCTGCATGGTCAACAATGCTGGCTTGATTATGGTCGGAGCAGGCTAATACGGATTCCCCGCTAAAGAAGCGGGGTTTTCTTAATGAGTTTTTTACCCCTTAAAGTTACCGGTCAATGTGTCGCGGATGACGACACGCTATTCGCGCACATGGATGCCGCAATAGCGCGTGGGTATCCACAAGTCACCGAAAAACAAGACGTAAAGACCGGCCCGATTTTGTTGGTGGCAAGTGCCCCAAGTGTTAAAGGGCAAATAGAACTTATTAAGAAAATGCAAGCAGCCGGTGCGCCGGTTGTTGCCATTAAGGGCGCACACGATTGGTTAATTGACAACGGCGTGATTCCCGACTACGCCCTAGCAATTGACCCGCAAGAACATCGGATTGCGTTCTACAAGCCGCATAAAGCCGTGCGGTACATGATTGCTTCGCAATGCCATCCGGCAATGTTTGATAACCTTGCGGGCTACGATGTAACCCTATGGCATCCATACGTTATGAAGGGCCAAACGCGCCCCAAATCGTCTATGTTGATAGGTGGTGGCACAACGTCCGGCCTTCGCGCTATTTCCTTGTTTTATGTTTTTGGATACCGCCAATTTGAATTGTTTGGGTTTGATTCCTGTAACACCGGTGAAGCGTTACGGGTTAACGGCGATGGCCTAAAAGATGGCGACAAGCTGATTGAAGTCAGGATCGACCCTGATGGCGAAACTTTCCATTGCAATACGGCAATGGCGTTGCAAGCCGAGCATTTTCAAACATATTACGACTATTTGCCGGATGCGGTTTTCAATGGTCATGGGCATGGACTAATCCAAGCCATCATCCGCAAAAGGGAAGAAAACATGATGACATTGGGCAACATTATTAACACTCAAACGCAGCAAAATGATAGTGTTTCGTTTATCCATTTTGGCGATCATTGGTCGGCAAGCTGGCGTTATCGCGCAAAGATACCAGCGGGCACATGGGCAAACCTTAACGACTTGACCGCCGGAACACTAGTCTTTGCAAAGCCCCAAGCGCATGAACTAATGGATATGGCACGGGCAAAAGCGCGTGGTGCACGGGTAATTGTAGATTTTTGCGATGATCATTTTGATTGGATGCATTACGCCGAGGCTTTACGAATTGCGGATGCGGTAACTTGTCCAACCCAAGAAATGGCAAAACGCATTAAAGCATTGGGTTATGAGGCAACGGTAATTCCAGACCCATTTGAATATGATGAAATACCACCGCATTGCACTGGTGTCAATTTGCTTTGGTACGGTCATGCCGTTAACAAACAAAGTTTGCAGCGGATTTTGCCGGACATTGAAGAATATCCTTTGCGCGTTGTGTCCAACTTTGGCGGGGCAATTCCTTGGTCGCATGAAACCATGCTCAAAGAATTTGCCCGCGCTGACATCGTAATAATTCCCGCTACGGATACTTACAAAAGCCCAAATCGGGCAATTGAAGCGACCCGACAAGGTTGTTTTGTGGTCGCGGAGCCGCATCCGGCTTTGGACGGCTTTCCTGGCATTTGGATTGGTAACATTAAAGAGGGCATCAAATGGACAACACAAAGGAACGTGTGGAGAAATATCTCGGCGGCGCAAAAATTCGTGATGGAAAAATATTCGCCGCAAATAGTGATAGATGCATGGAAGACGATTACGAAACGGCCTACAACCTCGGATGCGGTAAAAAGCACTGGAACGGATGGGTTAACGTAGACCTTTATTCGGATGTTTCGAACATTAAATGCGATTTGCGTAAGCTAGAACTTGCAAGCAATTCCGCCGATGCGGTTGCCGCCATTCATGTGCTGGAGCATTTTTACGAATGGGAAGTGCACGCATTGTTAACCGAATGGATGCGCGTGTTAAAGCCAGGCGGCAAGATGATTCTTGAACTTCCATGCATGGACAAGGTGTTTGCCTACATCCACAATTGCGTGGTGCAAAAACAGTCATTACAGCCGTTTATGACCACATTTGCTTTATGGGGCGATCCAAAATACAAAGACCCCGCTATGTGTCACCGATGGGGCTGGTTTCAAACCCCTTTGCAAAATATGCTTGAATCGGTAGGCATGGAACGCATTGAATTCTTAGACCCGCGCTATCATTTTCCGTTTAGAGATATGAGGATTGAATGCTACAAGGTGTCTTGAGCAATCAGGAGCGTCACGCCCAAATGTCGCAAGCAAATGGGCAAATGCTTAAAAAAAGGCCCAAATTTAACAATAAATGGGCATCAATTGTTTGTTATGGGCCAAGCCTTGCCGACACTTGGCGGCTTATAAAACGCCCAATTGTCACGGTGTCGGGGGCGCATGACTACCTTGTAAAGCGCGGGATTGTGCCCGATTTCCATGTGGATTGCGACCCAAGGGAACACAAAGCACGGATGCTTCAAAACCCGCAAAGCAAGACAACTTACCTAATGGCGACGGTTTGTCATCCAAAATATTGGGAAGTGCTAAAGGGCCATAATGTGCGGCTTTGGCATCTAATTAACGGCGATGACCTAGAAACCGTGGCTTGGGTGCTGCAAAACCATCCAGAAGGCGCAAATAGCATGATTGGCGGCGGTAGTTCGGTTGGACAACGGGCAATGAACGTCATGGCGGCGCTAGGCTACCGGCGGTTCAATGTCCACGGAATGGATTGTTCATTTACAACCGACCGGCACGCGGGAGCGCATTTAGGTAAAGAACAAGCTAAAATCTTTGTGCAAGCTGGAAACAGGGTGTTTCAGACCACAAGACAAATGCTACAAGCGGCGATTGAGATGGAGCAATTCATCACAACTCAGGATGCGGAGGTCGCATTTTTCGGTGATGGTTTAATGCAGGAAACCGCACTTCAACTAAAGGAAATGGCATGAAGAACGAGACGGCTGGATGGACAAACGAAAGTTTCATGGAGGACAATCGCGGCAAAATGGCGGTGTTTTTCCATGCGGTTCAAGTTAAAAACAACTTTAAAACGGAATTAGAAAAGCGCCCAATTTTTGAAGAACGCATTTTTTTGAAAAAGCTTGTTCCAGGGGATTCAACGTTAGTGGTTGACCGCCCAATGCGTGAAACCGATAAAGAAGATTATCCTATTGAATGGGCACGGTTTGAGCAAAAGAAAGAGCAAAAAGCCGATGGAACGCCTATTGATGCATGGATCGCAATTAACGACACGCAAAAGGCCGAATTTAAGGCATTGCACATTTTTACGATTGACCAGTTTGCCAAGCTACCGGATAGCGCGGGGAACAAAATCATGGGCTTTAATGATTTAAGGGCCAAAGCCCGCGCATTCATTGGGGCGGCACAGGATAGCCAGATGATGGATAAAATCCGCGCCGAAACCGATGAAAAATTAAAGGCGCAAGAGGTTGAAATGGGGGAACTTCGTGCGATGATTGCGGAACTAACATCCAAAAAAGCGGGAAGACCCCGCAAAGAAACGGTGGAATAAATGGCCTACACATTACTACAATTGATTGACCAAGTTTCGGGCGAGCTGGGCTTGTCCCAACCAACTGTAGTAATTGGCTCCACCAACAACCAAAGTACGCAGTTTTTAGCTTTGGCGCAACGGCTGGGAAAAGACCTAGTGCGCGAGTTTGAATGGCAGCGATTGGTTAAGGCTTATGTGCTTCAAACAACCTCCGGAATTAGCACCATTGGCACGATTACGGCGGGTTCAAAGGTCATTACCGACATGGGAACAACCACAGGTTTAGAAGTGGGAAATGTGGTGACCGGCACAGGCCAAGCCCCATACGCCGAAATTTTAACCATTGATTCGGCAACCCAAGTAACCTTAAACACGCCTGTTGCAACTTCCACGGCTGCGGTGTCCATGACGTTTGCCAAGCAAGACTACCCAATGCCAAGCGATTTTGACCGCATGATTTCGGATACAAATTGGGATCGAACAAACCATTGGCGCAACCTTGGAACAAAAACTAGCCAAGAATGGCAATGGTTGCAAGGCGGCATTATTTCGGTTGGCCCACGGGAACGCTACCGCATTTACAACAATCGGTTACGAATTTTTCAAGCTTTAACAAGCATTTACACCTTTGCGTTTGAGTACGTTAGCAATTATTGGGTAATGTCTACTGGCGCTACGGCTGGCGACAAAGGCGCGTTTACCGCCGATACCGACACAACAATTTTTCCCGATGATCTTATGTTAGCGGGTTTAAAGTTCTATTTTCTTAAAGCCAAAAAACTAGATTACGCCGTGGAATTGGGTGAATTTATGCGAACGTTAAGTTATACCAAAGCGCAAGATGTGCCAGTACCAGCGCAATCCCTTGCCCCAATTGGCATGAATCCGCTAGTTGGCCCGTGGAGTGTTCAAGACGGCAACTGGCCCGCACAATAAATAATGTTAAATTCATTTGCCAATAAGCCATCAACGCAACGTAGCCAATCGGTTTCTGTTGCCGCGCCTATTGGCGGATGGAATGCCCGCGATCCGTTAGGCGCAATGGATCCTTTGGATGCGGTTACTTTGACAAACTTTTGGCCTGGCACAAACTCGGTCATTTTGCGAAACGGATATACCAAATACGCCACCGGCATTACCGGCGTGGTTGATAGTTTATTTGCTTATAGTTCCGGCACATCTAACAAGTTGTTTGCGGTTGCAATAGATTCAATTTACGATGTAACGGCTGGCGGCGCGGTTGGTGCTGCTTCTGTCACCGGCCTATCAAATGCCAAATTTCAATACATCAACATTACGACTACAGGCGGTTCGTATTTAATGTGCGTAAATGGCGCGGACAAACTTCGCGTTTACAACGGTTCCGCATGGTTTAAAGATGGCGATGGTGCGCCTTACAACATTACGGGGGTGGATACCGCAAATTGTGCAAACATTACGTTGTTTAAAAACCGTGTTTGGTTGGTAGAAAATAATTCGTTAAAAGCTTGGTATTTGCCAATTAATAGCATTGGTGGCGCGGCAACATCATTGGACATGACTAGCTTGGTTCAATTGGGCGGCTATATCATGGCGGGCATGACTTGGACGCTAGACGCTGGCTATGGCGTGGATGATTACCTTGCATTCATTACAAGCAATGGTGAAGTGGTAGTTTGGCGATTAACCGATCCAACAACGCCTAGTGGCATTGCAATGATTGGTTTATGGCAACTTGGCGCACCTATTGGGCGGCGATGCTGGATCAAATACGGCGGTGATTTGTTGATAATCACGCAGGACGGCATACTTCCAATGTCTGGCGCTTTACAATCATCCCGCCTTGACCCTCGCGTTTCTATTACCAACAAAATTCAATTTGCGGTAAGTCAAGCGGTTAGTTCTTATGGGCAAAACTTTGGCTGGAATTTGCTTTATTACCCCAAAGAAAACCAACTTTATTTAAATGTGCCTATTGCTTCGGGACAACAACAGCAATATGTGATGAACACCATCACTAAAAGTTGGTGCAATTTTACCGGATGGAACACTAATTCTTGGGAAATTTGGCAAGATGATCCTTATTTTGGCGGCGATGGTTACGTTGGTTTGGCGTGGGAAGGAACGGCGGATGACGTATCAAACGTTAACGGTTTTGCCTTACAAAGTTTTCAAAATTACGGTTCGGCAACCCAAAAACAATGCAAGATGATTCGTTACCATTTGTTAAGTAATGGCACGCCGTCAATTTTTGGTAACGTAAACGTAGATTACAACTTAGAAAACCAAAGCGCCCAATTAAGTTTTTCCGCATCCCAATACGCTACTTGGGATAGCGGTTTGTGGGATATTTCCTATTGGGGCGGCGGGTTGTCGCCTACCGCCGATTGGCAAGGAACAACGGGAATTGGATATTCTTTTGCTCCTTCGTTAAACACAGCTACGCAAGGTATAGAATTGCAGTGGGTCGCAACCGACTTGGTGTTTGAGGCTGGTGGTGTCCTTTGAGATCACTTCCGACCATGCAGCAGGGCACTGGACTGCACAAAAGGTCGATGGTGGCTATTTCCAAGAGCGCAGCCGGTCTATCGGGTTGAAGAAAAACGGCGAATTTGTCGCTGGTGTCATCTACGAAAACTGGCACGGCAAGTCAATCACTTGTCACATTGCAGTTACCGGACGCATAACACCGGCCTATCTTGGCGCTATTTTTAACTACCCGTTTAATGTTTGTAAGGTCGGCAAAATCATTGTGCCGGTTAGTAGCGCAAACATTACAAGCATTAAATTTGTTGAAAAAATGGGCTTTCAAGAAGAAGCGCGGATTAAAGATGCAATGCAAGATGGGGATATGGTAATTCTTACCATGCCAAAAGAACGATGTAAATATTTGGAGTATAGATATGGGAAAAAGTGCACCAACACCACCACCAACACCTGATTATGCGGGCGCAGCAATTGCACAAGGCGCGGCAAACGTTGATGCCGCTAGGGTTGGATCAAAGCTATCTAACCCCAATATGTACACGCCCTATGGCACTCAATTGGTATCTTATGACGGCGATCAACCAACTATTACGCAAACGCTTACGCCGCAAGCGCAAAGAACATTAGAAGAGCAACAAAAAACCCAATTGCAACTTGCAACACTTAGCGGCAAGGGCGCACAACTTGCGGGCAATGTACTTGATAAACCATTTAAATTTGCTGGCCCTAATGTTCAAACCTCATTAGATTTAAGCAATGTTGCCAAAATGCCGGTAAATGCTGGCACAACCGGCATGGAAGCCATTATGTCGCGCTTAGAACCGTCTTTGCAACGCAATAGAGTTAGCACTGAAACTAACTTAATCAACCAAGGTTTGCGACCAGGCACAGAGGCTTATGATAATGCTGCAAGACTGTTGGGCGAATCAGAAAACGACCAAAGAACACAAGCGGTTTTGCAAGGAATTAACCTAGATACAGCGGCAAACGCCCAAGGCTACAACCAAGCCTTACAAGGCGGGCAATTTGCTAACACGGCGCAACAACAAGCGTTGATGCAAGCTATCCAAAACCGTCAAATGCCGTTAAATGAAATTACGGCGTTAATGTCGGGAAGTCAAATTCAAAACCCGCAATTTAACGCTTACTCTGGATCAAACGTAAATGCTGCGCCTGTCTTTGCGGCTAGTCAAGCACAAGGCCAAGCGGATCAAAACACTTACAACCAAAAAGTAGCAACGCAAAACGCCAACACAGCAGGGCTTTATAGCTTGGCTGGAGCAGGGCTTAAAGCGTTTATTTGATGGTTGATTACGGGAGACTATAAATGGCAACAGTTAGTTTAATTGACCCATATTCGCAACAAGCTGAACAAATTGCCCGTCGGCAACGCATGGCGCAAGCTTTGCAGGAACGTGGATCGCAAGTTCTTGAAATGCCTACTATGCCTGGCGTATCAATTAGCCCTTATGCCGGACTAGCAAAAATTTTGGAATCCGGTATTGGTGCATATCAAGAAAAAAAAGCGCAAAACGATTTAAACAAATTTCAAACCGATTATCGCAACAAGTACAACACGCAATTTGAAGATTTAGCTAAAGCAATTTCTGCCCCTGCTGTGCCAGGCGTTGAGGGTCAAGAAGCGGTTGCGCCTCAAGAAGCGGTAACGGAGCCAATTTATGGCACTATGCCCGATCCTACTTATGGTGGTTTTGACGTTGGTTTACAAACGCAAGACCCATCTAATGTAATTGGGCAAAAAGAAATTAGCCCTAGCGTGCCTGGACGTGAAGCCATTGCGCCAAAAGCGGCAATTCCAGCGGGTTACATTAGTCCCGAAACATTAAAAGGTATTGATATCCCTGAAGTCAAGCAATTGGCAATGGCAAGATATTTGGCGCAATTTGAACCTAAACAAGTAAAACTTGGTCAAGGTGAAAGTTTATACAACCAAGTAGGAACTGGCCCGCTTACGCCGTTGGTAACCGGAACAACTAAAGCCGATAGATTGTCGCCGGAATGGAAAGAAACCACGCAAGAAGTTAATGGTAAACCCGTATCCGGTTGGATTAATTTAAACGCTTCAACACCAGCATCGACTTTTATTGCTGGTGATAAACCAAAACCCACTACGCCGCATTACAGTGAAATTGAAAGTAATGGAAATGTCGTTATTGTTGATTTAAATTTGCCAGCGGAAAAACGATTGGCTAATGCTCAAATCAAAGCGCCAATTCGCCCAGACCTTGAAAAAATTGAAACAAGGGACGATAACAATCAACCCATTACGCGATACATTGATAAAGCTTTGCTTGCCACAATGGGCGACATTAAACCTCAATTCAAAGGCTTTTTGTCCGATTTGGCAGAAGCGGGGCAATTGCCAAAAAATTGGCAAAGCATTCCGCAAATTGCCGGTTTGGTGCGCGAAAATCTTATCAACAAAGCGGGCGGAATTACACCTAAAGATTTGGCAAACCTTAAGGTCAGAATTGCAGAAGCTGCCGCAAAACTTGCTTACGAAGGTGTGCCAGGATTTAATACCAAAAACCTTACCCCGCCATTGTCAAACTTTACAACTTTGGGCGGCGGTGCTACTCCTGCTTCGTCAAAAATTACCACTGCTGCGGAAATTGCAGACGCTGCAAAACGTTCTGGTAAATCAATTGAAGAAGTTACCCGCGATGCAATCGCAAAAGGCTACGAGGTGCAATGATGGCTTTATACGATGATCTTTATGGAACGCCCGCTACTGCGCCTGTAGCCGCTAAACCGCGCCCCGTTGCGCCAGTTCCAATGGCAGCGCCTGCGGTTGCCCCTGATCCTTTGGTTGCCGCTATGCAAACAATGAAATCCGGTGGGGTTGCCCCTGCTGCGATTGCTGAAGCAGCATTGCCCCGACAAGCCGGTGAAAGCCCAAGGGCATACGATCAACGTATGGCAAAGGCACTAGAAGAAGCTGATAAAGCGGGTCGGGAAGCAATAGCGCCTAAACCATTAAATGACCCTGCGGCTTTTTCAGCTAAAGAACAAAAACTAAAAGATTTTGAAGGTTATTTAAAAGATTACAAAGATGAATTAGCAAAAAATCTTACAGTTTTTCCTACAAAAATTCCTTTGATTGAATCCCAAGGAATAGAAATTCCATTGCCGGTTGGTAGCGATACCGCCCGTATGCAATCTAAATACAACGCGCTTTTAATGGGTGTAAAAGATGCGTATCAATTAGGCGCTTTAACGGGGCCGGATATGGGCATTGTTCAAGCACAAATTACAAACCCCGCATCGTTTTCCGGAATGATGCATAGTAAAGACGCTTTTAACGAACAAGTAAAAGTTTTGGACGATATGCTAAAAAGAGCAAAAACCAATCTTGAAACTTCTTATGGACGCAAAATAAATTATGCTTTGCCTCCTGGCTCGGCAGCGCAAAATGAAAATACTGATCCAATGGGATTGCGGAGAAAGTAATGGCAACACTTGCTGAATTTCGCACAAAATACCCGCAATACAACGATATGCCAGACGTAGAGTTGGCGGATTCGTTGCATCAAAAATTTTATTCAGACATTCCAAGACCGCAATTTTTTCAACAACTTGACATTGTTGGATCGCAATTACCTGGAAGCGAAAAGACCATCACTTTGCCAAAAAGTGAGCCAGGCATTATGGACAAACTTGGCGCGGCATTGGAAGTGCCCGCAACGATGGCAACGGGGCTTATTTCAAGCGCGGTAGGTTTGCCCTATGGCTTGTACAAAGGTCTTACAAGCGGGAAACTTGGAACACCCGAAGCGCCCGAAATAGCGCAGCGTGAAGCCGCAGCATTTCAGCAACGCAACACCTACCAGCCGCGCACCGAAACGGCCCAAGATGTTATGGGTGGCATGGCAAAAGTTTTAGGCGCATTGCCACCAACTTTGGGTGCAACCGGAAGCACTTTAAATGCCCTTGCAGGGCCGGTAACGAGGCAAATGCGGGCTGCGGTGGCTCCGGCTGCGGCATCCACCCAACAACGCATGGCGGCGTTATTAGCGCCTAAACCCGCAATGATGGGCGGCGGTGCGGCATCGGCAGATGAAACCGTGTTGCGGCAACAAAGGGCATTAAGCCAAGACATTCCGCTAACCAAAGGCCAACAATTGCAAGACCTTGCCCAACAACAATTTGAATCGGATGTGGTTAAACAAAGCCCTGACCTTGCAACAAGTTTGTCAGAATTTCAAAAAGGGCAAAAGAAAAAAATTCAAAATCGTTTTGAGCAATTAATTGAACAAACCGGCGCTGATGTTGATGTTTCAGATTTCCGTAAAACTGGCGCAATTGTTGATTCTGAAGTTTTAAAACAATTTGAGGCAAAAAACAAATTAGTAGATGACACCTATCAAAAAGCTAGGAACGCTGGAGAAACAAAAGCCGTTGTAGACACATCTAAACTTGATCAATGGTTAGAAACTAACGCTGGAAGTGCTATTTCTGTTCCGGCAATTAAAACAATTGAGGCGGATTTAAAAACATTGAAAAAAATAAAAAATGGTCAAGTTACTATTGATGATTTTGAAGAATTATTTAAAAAAGCTGGTCAAATAGGTGAAATTGGCAAACCATCCGGTTTTTTTATGAAAGAAGTAAAAAAAGTTATAAATTCTAGTACCGAAGGTTTAGGCGGTGATTTATATCGTGCAGCACGCGCAGAACGCACCGATTTGGGTACAAAATTTGAAAACACTTATAGGGTTGCAAAACTATTGGGAACCCGTGGTGGTTACGCTGACCGCGCCGTTGCTTTAGATGATGTGTTTAAGCACGTTGTGCTTGATGGAAGTTTAGAAGAAATGCGAACGGTCACAACCTTGTTGAAAAAAGGCGGTGAAGATGGACAAAAAGCCTATGCCGCTTTGCAAGGTCAAACTATCCAACATCTTAAAAATCAACTTGAGAAAAACACTAGCGGTAATTTGTCCTATGATGGGTTTAGTAAAGCAATTACGGCCTTGGATCGTGAAGGCAAATTAGACTATATGTTTGGTAAAAAAGGCCGTGAAACGCTTATTGATTTGCAAGGAACATTGCGCGATGCTTTAGTGCCACTTCCAGGAAGTGTAAACACATCAAGTTCGGGTAATGTAGTTACACGTACATTAAACGCTCTTGTTAACAAATTGCCATTAGCAAAAGACATAAGCCAAGCGGTTGAAAATCAAAAGATTAAAAAACAAGTTGAACAATCCATCAAGTTTGATGCAACAAAGGTGAAACCATGAGTTACAACGGCTCCGGCACATTCCAAATTAACACTTCGGGGCAACCCGTAGTAACCGGCACAATTATTAGTAGCACCGCTTTTAACTCATTGACTGCGGATTTAGCTACCGGTTTGTCTACCGCAATCACTAAAGACGGGCAAACGTCAACTACCGTGCGAATTCCTTTTGCACAAGGTATTAATTCAACCCTTGTAACCGATTCAACAAGCACCGGCACGGGTTCAATCATTACGGCGGGCGGTGTAGGTATTGCTAAAGCCTTGTATGTAGGCACAAACTCAAATTTTGCCGGTTCTTCTACTTTTGGCGCTGCTGTTACATTTAATTCAACAATTGTTTACGGCGGCGTAACGTTAACGGCGGCGGTTACCGGCACGGGCAAAATGGTGTTGGATACTAGCCCAACTTTGGCAACGCCTATTTTGGGAACGCCCACAAGTGGTAATTTAATAAATTGCACAGGCATTAATTACGATGGTTATAAAAACCGCTTAATAAATGGGCAGATGCAAGTAGCCCAGCGCGGTACGTCTGGTACGTCTGGCGCTGCTGTCCCCACCACAACCCCTACTTACCCATCTGTAGATCGCTGGTACGCCTACGCTACCGGCGCTACGGTAACTGTGGCTCAAGTGGCAGGCACTGGCGCTATCAAGAACAACCTACAGGTTACAGGCGCTGCGTCTGTCACTGCGGTAGGTGTAGGCCAGCGCATTGAGCAACTTAACTGCTACGACTTGGCAGGCTCTACCTGTACGCTGTCGGTCAATATGTCTAACTCTTTGCTAACCACGGTGACGTGGACGGCCTCTTACGCCACTAGCGCAAATACTTGGTCAGCTAAAACGCAGATTGCTACCGGCACATTTACCGTCACAAGTACATTAACCAACTACAGCGCACAAATTAGCGTACCGGCTGCTGCCACCACAGGCATTGAAATCCTGTTTACGGTAGGCGCACAGACTTCTGGAACGTGGGTGATTGGTAATGCTCAGTTGGAGAAGTCCAGCATAGCAACCACCTTTGACTACCGGCCTTATGGTACGGAGTTGGCGCTGTGCCAGCGGTATTGTGTAGTTTTTGCGATTAATACATTTTTTGGGACGGCAACGCTTCGTACTAGTGGCATAGCTTTTTATGGACTTATCCCAACAACTGTTCCTATGAGGGCCGCACCAACGCCAACTGGGACAACGACTATATATGTTGGGGATACTAGCAATAACACTACAGTTACATACACTCTCAATGGAGCAACTCTTACAGGGGCTGGAACTATGACAACCGTAGGTTCAAATGGTCAATGTGGTTTGCTTTATGCGACTACAGCTAACGTATTAAGCTCGGAGTTATAAATGTACAAGTTAAACACACCGGCAACACTTGGATTAAGTAGCGTTATGCGACTTTCAGACAACGCTTGCATTCCCTTTGACCCTGCTAATGGCGACTACCAGCAATATCTTGAGTGGCTGGCTGAAGGCAACACACCTTTACCAGCGGATAAATTATGAACGCACCCGAAACTATTGATCCAATCCGATATGGAGTTTTGTGGCAAAAAGTGCAGGATTACGAGCGCCGGTTTGACGAAATGAGTGCCAAGATTGACAAACTAGAAACCAACATTGACAAGCTGGTTGACCTTGCAAATCAAGGTAAAGGATCGTTTTACGCTGGAATGGTCATGGTCTCCGCTATAGGCAGCGTGCTGGGCTATCTAAGCCATTGGCTGGGCAAAAGTTGAAATGGGTTATTGCTGTTGTATTGATTACCGTACCAGCAAAGTTTGTTTGCGTTAGGTGGTATTGGACGGGCGACGTATTTGAACGTAAGGTTTATTGTTTGGAGTGGAAGAAGGTATGATCGATCCCATCACAGCCTTTGCCGCCGCCCAAGCCGCCATCAAAGGTGTTAAAGCCGCCATAGCCTTGGGTAAAGACATCCAGGCCGTCTCTGGCGACTTGATGAAGTTCTTTGAGGCCAAGGATGTTGTTCAGAAAGCAGCGTCCAAGCCCAAGTCCACTTTCGCGCAATCAGACACCGCTGCGGCCTTTGAGATTGTGATGCAGGCCAAACAGCTTGCAGACGCTGAACGTGAACTGAACAACTATTTTGTGATGTCGGGCAACGCTGACCTCTGGCAACAACTGCTGGTGGAACGCAACAACATTATCCAGCAGCGCAAGACGCAGGAGATACTGGACGAGAAGAACGCCAAAGCAAAAGCAGAGGAAATGGAAGATTTCCTCACCTGGTTGATGGCCGGTGCGCTGGTTATCTTGCTATTGGCGATGGGTTTTTGGTGGGTAACACTTTTGATGGGGAAATAAATGATACCGATAGTTGCAACATTGCTTGGCACGTTAGCCCAAAACGGGCTTGGTTTGTTATCTTCCGCTTTGCAAGCCAAAGGTAAAGAAGTGGTTGAAAACACTTTTGGCATAAAAATTTCCGACAATCCTAGTCCGGAAGAAGTTTCTAAATTACGTCAATTGCAATTTGAACATGAAGAACGTTTAATAGAACTTGGAATTCAAAAAGCGCAAATGGAATTAGAAACCATCAAAGTTTTTGCAGCAGCGGCACAAAATGAAGATGACAACGTATCAGACCGGTGGAAAGCCGATATGGGTGCTGATTCCTGGTTGTCTAAAAACATTCGCCCTATGAGCCTTGTAGCCATTTTTGTTGGGTATTTTTTGTTTGCAATGATGTCCGCTTTTAACTTAAATGCTAATCAAGCTTATGTAACTTTACTTGGCAATTGGGGAATGTTAATTATGGGCGCTTATTTTGGCGGTAGAACAATTGAAAAGTTGGCAGATATTAGGGGTCAAAAATGAGTTTAAATCAAGAACAAGCTGCATTTTTACTGGATTTCTGCAAGCTTATTACCTACGCCACGGAACAAGGCTTTGTTGTGACCGCTGGGGAAGTCGCCCGTACTCCCGAACAGCAAGCCATTTATTTTAAAACTGGTCGCTCAAAGACCATGAATTCCATCCACTTAAAAAGGTGCGCTGGAGACTTAAACTTTTTTAAGGATGGGAAAATAATCTGGGACAAAGAAATTCTTGCCCCGCTTGGAACTTTTTGGGAAAGCTTGCATCCTAAAAACCGCTGGGGCGGCAACTTTAAAAGCCTTGTAGATTGCCCACATTTTGAAAGAAACGTTTAAAAATTAATTTTTTGTTTTTTCTTGTTGTATAGCAGTAATAATGTCTTCAATTTCATGAATAGCTGTAATGCATTCGGCAATAGCTTTATTTTTTTTGTTTTCAAGCATTAAGTTATAAGCGGTTTTAAGTGCTTTTTCCGCCATCATAAAAGGATAAGCATAGTCTTTAATTTGTTCTATTTTCATATAGTTTTCTGTGGTGGGGTGGTGTAGAGCCAATGCTGTCCTGCTCCGACTTTGTAGTTTGAGCATTGCATTTCAAGCGTGATGGTGTTTTGTTCAAAATTAGCTTCAGCAATAACACAAGGCCACGCCGCAGGCTCCTGCTCTGGCTGTGGTGGGGCGGCGTAGAGAGGCACATCTTCATAGCCGTCTGTTTTCTTGTTTCCATTACGCCCCGAGTCTGCTGGACGCTTTAATGAAACTTCCCAATTAGGATAATCGTAATACGGTTTACAACGCCACATCCACGCCACCGGCTCCTGCGCTGGCTGTGCCAAGACTTCTTTGATGGCGGTGATTTCGGATGCCAAATAGTCAAATAATGTTATGTGTTCGCTATACCAAATGGTGTCTGCAATAGCACCGCCGGGTTTTGCATTTTCATCATCAAGCGTTTCCAAAGTTTGTTCCAACGCCTCAAGCGCCAGCTTCAATGCTTCGTCTTTGGTCATCAAAACCCCCTGCTTTTGATGTTGAGAAAGTCGTTTGCGCCATTGCGAACAAAACTTTTTTCCGGTTTGTACACTGGCAATTTCCACACATTGATTGCTGGCGCTGGAACAGCGTCAGGGTCTTTAGGCAAAGGCACAAAGCCCGTGCGATATTTTTGATGCTCTTTGTCGCCTGTCGTGTTGTTAAATGACCCAAGTGTTGATTCTTTGTTGACTCGCAAAATCTTGCTTTTCATCAAATTGGGGTTTCCTGCTTGCAATTTCATTTCAAAATCCTGTCAACAAATGATGGGGTGCAAGTTTTAGACAGCACCAAAGGAATGGAGGCGTAAGTGTATCCAAGGGCAAACATCAAGGCGGCAAACATCCCAAGGGCGCTCAATCCGCGAATTGCAATGTCGTATGCCGCTTTCATTTGAACCACAGGTAAAAGCCATGCAAGATGCCGATTGGGAACAGCAATGCGCCAGCAATCAAGAAGCCCCAAAGACCTTGAGCGAAACAAGTAAACACATGGGTTAACCATGCAGAGAAACAAAGCAATCCAATAATTTGATACATAAAATCTTTCAAAGGTGGGGGTACTCGCTGCACTGATTGACCGCCGTTCCGCAATCCCCTGTATCAGCATCCGCTTTCACCAACACGGCTGGAAACTGCGGCCTTAGGTTATTGGCGTTCTAGACCGCCCCCTTAGCAAATTAAGCAATTCCCATGCGTGTTGATTGTTGGTCGGTCTGACAACCCAGACAGTCGGCGATTGCAGGACTCAATGCCTTGCCATAGCGAACCAACACAAATGAAGACTGTACAGACGGTCTAGGGCTTCTTCTCTCCCCGTCTACGGCGTAGTACCCTTTCGGTCTAGCCCTCAGCCGCAATCCTCATTCATCTTGGTGAAAAAAGTGGCCCCGGTTAAGGAGCCACAAAGTTCCGGAGAACCAACCATGAAAGT
>JAUKPQ010082853.1:0-19572 GCA_032273045.1 Chloridella minuta | reverse complement strand
AACATTCGAGGGATTTAAACCGTATGAGATATTGAAAATTAAGCGAGACCTTGCTATAATGAAAGAATCTCTACCCCAAGAGCAACTGCTACTAAATAAAAAGAACTTCTACATGTTTATTACAGAATATGATAGACGCAGGCAGACGAATTTTATGGAAACTTTCCCTGAGCTAAAAAGCTACTGGAGAGAATGTATTAAAGCACACACTAAACATTAAGGAAAATAAATGGCAGGCAAGAAACACGAAGAATCATTCGCACAATATAAGGCACGACTTATTGACCCTATCAGCGATAGCTATTGCGCCGCTAAATGGCTCAACGCTACTATCTGGTTAGGTAACGGACAAACAACTAGCTGTCACCACCCATTGGGTCATCAAATTGATGCAGGTGAACTACTAACTAACCCAACAGCAATTCACAACACCCCGCACAAGAAGTATATGCGTAAGTTGATGCAAGAAGGTAAGCGTCCACAAGAATGCGAATACTGCTGGAAGATTGAGGATATCGGTCGTGACAACATGAGTGACCGTGTTTACAAAACTGCTGTGTTTGAAGAATCAGATATTCTACATACTGCTAAAGCAGATTGGCAAGAGAATACAATGTTAAAGACATTGGAGATTAGTTTTGACCGCACTTGTAACTTTGCTTGCTCATATTGCAATCCAAGTTTCAGTACAACATGGGTTAAAGACATTCACAAGTATGGTCCATATCGTAATATTGATGGTGATGCACGTAGTCACTTTATTAACGAAGCTGACCATGCTAAGCCACTACCAGATGACATCAATCCTTACTCACAAGCGTTCTGGCGCTGGTGGGAAGAAGGTCTCGCTGACAACTTAGAAGAAATTCGTATTACCGGTGGCGAACCACTTATGGCTCCTGGTGTATGGAAGTTGTTTGAATGGTTCCGTAATAATCAAGAACGTGCTACTAATCGTCCCGATGGTAAAGTGTTGCGTTATGCTATTAATAGTAACTTAGTTCCTAAAGATGAAATCATGGACAAGTTGATTGAGTATAGTCACTTTGTTCCTTACATGGAAGTATACACAAGTTGTGAAGCTTTTGGTGCTCATGCTGAATATATTCGTGACGGCTTTGACTGGAACAAATGGATTCATAACTTAGGTAGATTGCATACTGAAGGCAATATTAAAAAGACACACATGATGATGACCATCAACAGTTTATGTTTGTCTAGTATTGTACAGTTCATGGATCAGATGATGGAATTCAAAAAGATTCACAATACAGTTTATCCTACAATGAGTTTAAACATCTTGCGTTTCCCAAGCTTTCAGTCTTGTGCTATGTTGCCAACAGCAATTCGTCAGAAGTATAAAGACCAATTGCAAGTATGGTTAGACAATCAAATTGCTATGGACTTACGTACTAGTGATGGTAAGCAAATGCTTATGAGTATTGAACGTGAACAAACACAACGTTTGATTGATTACCTTGATGTTATCAAGACTCCTCATAAGAACGTTAAAGACATTCCTCAAAATCATAGAGACTTTAAACAGTTCTATGCACAGTATGATGTCCGTCGTGGTAAAAACTTTAGAGCAACTTTCCCGCAAGAGTTTGTTGATTTCTATGATTCAATTCAAACAGAGTTGCCGACAGCAGATGAAATCATCACTCAGAACTATCGTCAAGGTGTTGATTTGATCCCGGATCACCCGCCTGAAGATCCAAGTAAGGATGTATTCGTTAATCCAGACTTACAATGACGAATAAAATCATTCCTATATGGGAACATGCAAAGCCCCATAAAGATAGTAAGAACAAGGTGTTTTGCATGGCACCTTGGACTCACACGTATATAAGCCCACAGTCTGAACGTAGACTGTGTTGTGCTTCACGTGAGGAACATTCGTTTCAGAAACAATACATTGATAGTTCAAACGATTCAAAGTATGGTGCAGTTAAAGAATCTAAGACTGCAATAGGTGATTATCAGCCGGTCAGTTTAAAAGAACACTGGAATAGTGAATACATGAAAGATATTCGTGTAAAACTAATGCGTGGTGAAGAGATTCCGCAATGTGATGTATGTAACAAAAATCTATTGATGGAAGGTTATTCATATCGCGGCTGGTTTACTGGTTCATTGTTCAAAGATAAGATACAAGAAGCATTTGATAAGACAGATGACACTGGGTACACTACGATGGAACCTATATCATTTGACTATCGTTTCAGTAATCTATGTAACTTCAAATGTCGTATGTGCGGTGAACAGTTATCTAGCACATGGGAGACTGAAAAGAAAGTACACGACCTATGGACACCAAAGAATCAACCATTCATGGTTCCTGAAATCAAATCAGCAATGAAAACATTCCAAGAAGAAGTTGTTGAAGTTGAATTCCGTGACGCAGTAAGTCGTGGCATCGTAGAAGAAATGTATTGGGTCGGTGGCGAACCATTGATGTATGATATTCACTGGTGGACACTAGAAGAAATGTTAAAGAACGGTAGCAACAAGAATTGCTATATGCGTTATAACAGTAACTTGAGCCGAGTACAGTTTGGTCAGAAAAATCTGTATGACTATCTTCCATTGTACAAAGACTGGATGATGTGTGCAAGTATCGATGGTACAGGTGAGATTGTAGAGTACATTCGCACAGGTATTAAGTGGGATAAATGGTTAGAGAACTTTAAGAAAGGTCTTGAGTTGCCTAATGGTAAAGACAAGATGATACTTGACTTGACATTAACTGCACCCGGCATGTTTAGTTTAAAAGAATTGTTTGACTTGAGTATTGAGTTAGATGTTAAGATTGAAACTAAAACAACATTTGGATTTCACGCTGATATTATGTGGACGCCACTGAGCTGGCCAAGACACATATTAGATGAAATGATTGATGATATACTTGATTATATTCGTCCACGTGCTACTTGGAAACAAGAAACATTGATTGGTAACTTAGAAGCATTAAAGAATACACGCAAGACACATGAAGAAGAATGGCCTGATACTTATAAGCAAGCCGCACTTAATGGTAAAAATTGGGTTAAGCGTTTAGAGAGTATCCGAGGAGATACTAATGTTACGATGCGTAGTATCTACAGTCGTAATCCAAAATTATTAGAATGGTGGGATAACATAGGATGAGTAAAAATATCTTAGTAGTGGGTGCAGGTACACCTAACAAGTTTGGACAACATTTTGTACAAAAAGCTAGAGAAGAAGGCAATCGTGTAATAGTGTTTTCGCACAAAAATCATAATACTTCTAACGTAGATGATAGACACATTAATTACAGTGATGCCACCCAAGTAAAAAGTAAGTGCGTAGAATTATCTAATGAATTACCTGTAATTGATATAATATTGTTTAATCACGTGGGTTCGGCATATCCAGACTCCGAAGCACAGTTATTCAATGAACCTAACATGGCTCAATATAATCAAACAGTTGCCACTGCAGTGGGTATTCCGCATCTGATAATTGCATCATTGTTTAACAATTTAATTGCAGGTAGCAAAGTTGTTTATATGGGCTCTACAATGGCATTAGAGTATGAACGTGAGCATTATGTTTCTGGTGTAGGATATCCTAGCGCAAAATCATTTGCTATGCATTTAATGTCATCTATGGCAAGATGTAGAACAAAAGAAGTTACGTTTAGCTCTATGTGTCCTTACTTTTTGTATGACCAACCAGAATTATATAAACAAACTTTTGAGCAAACTTATAATTATATATTAACACATGATGATAGTGTTAACGGAAAATTAGTACATCAATTTAACGGTTTTGAAAACCCTTACGTTCCTGGTAAAGTTAATTATGCAAAACAATAACACTATGTGCGTATTACCCTGGATGCATTTAGCCACGCATCCAAACGGAGGCGCAAGCCTCTGTTGCCGTAGTAACCATACAGATGCAGTCAGTTGGGCAAAAAAGAAAGACACCAATAGTCTTGTTATGCTAGATAATGATAGCGTAGAAGATATAATGAACAGTGACAAGTTTGTCGAAGTACGACAAGCAATGCTTGACGGCAAACGACCTATGGAATGTGAAGGTTGCTGGAAAGATGAAGATGCTGGCATCAAAAGTAAACGTCAGTATGAGAATGAGCGTTGGGCGCACATTATCCCTAAACTTGAACAAACGGCGAAGCTCAAGGACATTAACCTAATTTATGTGGAACTACGTTTGGGTAATGTGTGCAACAATGCCTGCTTAACTTGTAACAGTTATAGCAGTACTAAGTGGTACCCTGATGAAAAGAAGATTGCTAATGACTTGCCTTGGTTCAAGTTACGACCAATGGAAAACTTCAAGTGGTTCGAGAATGAAGATTTCTATTGGGACTTAGCTAACAAGAGTCAATCAGTGGAAGAAATCTATATCAATGGCGGTGAGCCTACAATGATTAAGGCTCACTTTGAATACTTGAAGCACTTGATTACATTGGGTACAGCACAAAACGTTCATCTAGTTTATAGTTTGAACATGATGGACATACCTGATAGATTGATTGAGTTGTGGAAAGAATTCAAGCAAGTTACAATCAATGCTAGTATTGATGATTTGGGTCATCGTAACTACTATATTCGTTACCCCACACAATGGGAAGAAACTATAGCTAGTATTGAAAAGCTAACTAAGTTGCCAAACTTGAATTGGCATGTAACACAGACTGTTAGTATTTTAAATATCTACCATTTAGCAGAGTTTGGTAATTGGTTAGAAACAAACTATAACAAGACTCCGCATCATAACTATGTTATGTACCCAGACTATCTAAGTATTGCGGCACTACCTGATTTCTATAAAGAAGAATTGCGTAGTCATTATGCAAACAGATTACATGAATGGCAGCGTAAAGATTTATTGAATAAATTACATGAACCGTACCAACCCGACTTGCTACAAAAGGCAAAAGAGTTTATAATAGCAGTTGACAAAGCACGTGGACTAGATTATAAAAACTATATACCAGAATTAAAAGATATACTATGATACCAATTATACCCGAAAAGATTAAAGATTCATTCTGTTCAGCTAAATGGCTGATGGCAACTATGCATTTTGGTATGGGTGAAAATCACTCATGCTACCATCCGCCAATTCATCGTTGGAACTTAGAAGATGTAAAGCGTGATCCTAGTATGCTACATAACACAGCACACAAGATTGAACAACGTAGACAGATGATGAATGGTGAGAAGCCAAAAGAATGTTACTATTGCTTTGACATGGAAGCAATCAATCCTGATGTTATTAGTGACCGTAAACGTTTCACTAACGAACACTATGCTATTGAACGTAGACAAGAATTGATTGATGCACCATACGATAGACACGTTAATCCTAGTTACTTAGAGTTGAGTTTCAGTAACGTATGTAACTTTGGTTGCAGTTATTGCAGTCCAGGTCAAAGTAGCAAATGGGAGAATGAAGTACGCAAGTATGGTAGCTATCCTGTAGAAGATCCTACTGTTCATGCCGATAAGATGCATGATATGCTTCCCGAAGATGATAATCCATATATTGACGCATTCTGGAAGTGGCTACCTGATGCATATAAAGACTTAAAGTACCTACGCATCACGGGTGGTGAACCATTAGCTACACGTAACTTTATGCGATTGTTAGACTTTGTTGCACAAAATCATAACCCTAACTTGACACTAGTTGTTAACACTAACTTGTGTGTACCTGATAAGAACTTGAATATGTTCTTTGAAAAAGCTACTACATTACTAAACGCTAAGACAATCAAGGGCTTAGAAGTATATACTAGTATGGATACATGGGGACCTCAAGCTGAATACATACGTGATGGATTAGATATCGCACGTTGGGAAGCTACAGTACGCAAAGTAAGCACAACGTTTCATGTACCTATTCGTGTAATGGTTACTTTTGGATTAATGAGTATCTTTAACTTCCAAACGTTTGCTGAGAAAATTATACAAATGCGTAGTGAAGGTATTGATATCATGTTTAACTGTGCTAGATTAGTTGATCCTAAACAGTTTGACCTCAGAATACTACCTGACTACTGTGATAAATATTTCACTAGAATGAATACGTTTATAGTTGACAATGGTCAGATTGCAAATGTTGAAAGAGAGACATGGCAAATGGTTTATGATTTTTGGAAAGCAAGACATGACACTATGACAACTGAAGACCGTGAATGGCGCAGACAACAGTTTGCAAAATTCATTGGTGAGTATGATAAACGTAGAGATAAAAACTTTGAAGAAAACTTCCCAGAATTGTCAGCATGGATTTAACACTATATAAAGAATGTAAAGCGCATAAAAATGCAATCTTCATAGGAAACGATGATAAACCTTTTAGACCCTGTTGTTGGTTTGAAGATTACATTGACGCTACTTCATATGAGGACTACCAAGAAAAATTATCTCAAATGGATATTGAGAAAAATTGTAGATATTGTATTGAAATGGAGTCGAATGGTGGGCAAATGAGTCCTCGAACACATTATTCAGACCCTAATAATGAAAACTTTATTACAGCATCAATTTCTTTTGATAATTTATGCAATTTAAAATGCATTACATGCTCACCTATAAATAGTTCCCAATTAGCAAATGAAATTACCAATATTGAAATAAAGAAAAAATATATTTCAATTCAGAAAAAAGAACCACTAAAGACTGAGTTCTTAAAAAAAATGCTATCTAGTGTTAATTTTAGTTGTGGCATAGTTCGGAAGGCTACTAAAAGTGACACTACTACTTTTGATAGCCTTCGTATAGAAATATTAGGTGGCGAACCTTTAATTAATCCTGCAGTATATGATTTTTTAGATTGGTTAATGGAACAACCATATGCACGTGTGGCACAAATAAACATTACTAGTAATGGCACTACATTTGATGATAGAATCATAAAGTATATAGAACGTTTTTGTTCTTTTTCAATACAACTTAGTATTGATGGTATAGGAAATACATTAGAATATATCCGATTTGGCTCAAAGTTTTCTACTTTTAAAGATGTTGCTGATAAATTCTATGCGTTAACCGTCCCGTATTCTACTAGATTTAAACTTACATTTAACTATACATTGTCTTGGATGAATGCATTACATATTGAAGAATTTTTTAATTTGGTCAATACTAATTATCCTAAGGTAACATATATATTAGTGACAAAACTAGAATGGCCAGCTAAATATGCCATTAATGTTTTACCAATTGAATTGAGAAAAGAAATAGTTGAAAAAGTATTAAACAACATTACTATTAGTTCTGCAAAACCCAATGGAGTGCAAACTGGTTTTGAATACTATAAACAGCACATGCTCACTACCCCTGAATCCGATGAATCGTTGAATAATATAAAAACTGGTATCAATTCGTTAGTTAGAAATGACAAACTTACAAATAGAAATTCAAATTTTAATGAAACTTTTAAACCAATGCTAGATTTACTGAAGAAAAATAATATTATATGACTCCTGTAGAAAAAGCATCAACAAGTAAAACATTTTGTATCTATCCATGGATACATCAATATGTAGGACCTGACGGCGAAACTAAACCCTGTTGCATTTATCAACCTAATGGAACTGGTTTAGGCAATATTAAAACAAGCTCTCTTGAAGAAATATGGAACAACGATAATACCAAACAAATGCGTTTGGATATGTTAAATGGAGTAGAGATTCCGGGTTGCTCTATGTGTAATGTGCGTGTAGGAGTAACAAGAGTTCACCGTGATGACACAAATGATATATGGTTTGAAAAAAATAAAGAGATAGTAAATCAAACTCTAGATGATGGAACTTTACCTAAACATAAACTCAAATATGTTGACGCTAGATTTAATAATTTATGCAATTTAAAATGTAGAACTTGTTCTCCGTATTTTAGTACTAGCTGGCACGAAGATTATGAGAAATTGCGTAATCCTGACACCCCTGACCTCTATCCTAAAACATTATTAATACCGGGCAATACTGATTCACAATTATTAGATGAAATAATGCCACACTTGCCTGACGTAGAAAGAATTTATTTTGCAGGTGGCGAACCACTAATGCAAAAAGAACACTATAAAGTATTAGAAGAACTTATACGAATTAAACATACTGGAACTACAGAAAGACCATTAGTAATACAATACAGCACTAATTTTAGTACATTAACCTTAGGAAAACATAGCGCACTTAATTACTGGAAACAATTTTCTAGGGTAACATTAAATGCTAGTTTAGATGGCAGCTATAAACGAGCAGAGTATTGGAGAAAGGGTACTAACTGGGATGAGATCGTTCAAAATAGAATTGACCTTAAAAAAGTTTGCCCACGTGTTGCGTTTAATATTGGATTTACCTTATCATGGGTTAATGCATTTAATCTACTAGACTTGCATAAAGAATGGGTAGAAAAATATTACATAAGTCTTAATGCGATGAATGTTAATATATTAGATTACCCCGACATGTACTCATTAAAATATATCCCTATGTGGAAAAAGAAAAAAATAGAAGAAGCATTTTTAGAACACATTGAGTGGATAAAGGGATATAATAAAGGCAATCCATCTATAAAACCACAGGTAATAGAAAAATTTATGAATGCAATTAAATTTATGTATGATGTTGACGTTGGATTTAAACATTCAACTGAATTTAAAGCTAGAACTGAAAGTCTAGATAACTTGAGAAATGAAAATTTTTGGGAAGTATTTCCAGAACATGCTGACATGAAGGAGTTCATATATGGACCTAACTCCTTATAAAAATTGTTTAGCATTAACTAATAGTATCTTCATAGCAAATGAAGAAAAGCCTTATAGACCTTGTTGCTGGTTTAGGGAATACATTGATGCCACTGATATTAATGATTATAGACAACAACTATCTAAAATGGATCTTGAAAAAACATGTGATTACTGTATAAAACAAGATCAGGGAGGAGAGTATAGTTATAGACAGCATTTTAAATATCAAGATGAAATAGCTATTACTGCATCATTCGATAATATATGTAATTTAAGATGTATCACATGTACTCCTTCTAATTCTAGTTTAATCATTCCTGATATGTATGCTGATTTAACTAATCCTGAAAATGTTACTGCTAGAAAGCTATATGCTACTATTGGTAAACAAGCACCGAAGAAAATCTCATTTTTAAAAGACATGTTAGCTTCTATAGATTTTACAAATCATAGATTAAACTTTAGTGTACTCGGCGGTGAACCATTAATCAACCCGGCAATATTTGAATTTTTAGATTGGTTATCAGATCAACCATATGCACATAAAACAAGATTATCAGTTACCACTAATGGCACTACATACAATGAAAAATTGTTGAAGTATTTGGAAAGTTTCAATACAGTAGGAGTGCAACTTAGTATCGATGGTATCGGAAGTGATTTTGAATATATAAGATCCGGTGCTAATTTTGAGCAACTAGAAAAAGTGTGCGATTCATTTTATGAGTTGACACAAAAATATGACAACTTTAATATGGGCTGTCATTATACACTATCCTGGATGAATTGTTTAAAATTTGATGAATTTTATAATTGGATGTCCACTAACTATCCCGAGATAGACGACTTGTATGTTAGTAAATTAGAACAACCAGATCACTATTCAATTGAAATATTATCATTAGAACTCAGAACAAAAATCTACAATGATGTAATTAGTAAATTGAATGCTAATACATGTGAAGGTTATAAAAACGGATTGTTTTTGTACAAAGAGCATATGCTTTCTACTGCATTCGACACCTTAGATTTAGAGAAATTTAAATATGGGATAGGTATATTACAGCATATATATGATACAAGACGAGGAACCGATAGCAGTAAAATTATAAATGATTTTATAAAATTTGCCGGCATTAAAATATGATAGATAAAAGAATCGAAGATTTACCAGACTCATTCTGTAGTGTAGCATGGTTACAAATTCACACTGAACCTGATGGCAAGGTGTTTCCTTGTTGTTATTACAGCCATGACAGTGAGCACAATTTAGGTAATTGGAATAAAGAAAAAATCGGTGATATATTCCATAGTAAAAAATGGAATGAACTTAGACAAGATTTCTTAGATGGTAAAAAACCTACAGCTTGTACAAGATGCTGGAAAGAAGAAGATTCTGGTATTGTGAGTATGCGTCAACGTTTCAACGAACGCTATGCTAATTTCCCAGACTACACAAATCAAAATGGATACAACAAATACTATGACATATTGTGTGATGGTAATAATGATGGGTCTGTTGGTGATATTAAGTTAGCAACAGTTGATTTGATATTCAACAATCTATGCAATATGAAATGCAGAACATGCGGACCCGGATTGAGTACAGGATGGATCCCTGATGAGATTAAGCTAGGACGTTCAAAGATTAATCCAGTATCATTGTTAACAAACGAAACAGTTACCCACATGAAGGATGACTTAGTTGCATTAGTTAATATGGTTGACCCGTACACAGAGATACATTTTAGTGGTGGCGAACCTATGATGCAAGAGGATCATTATCTATTCTTGCAGTTATTGTTAGACATGGGCAAAACTAAAGTTAAACTACGGTACAATACAAACTTGACTACCTTCACATTAAAAGATTATAATGCATTTGAGATGTTGAAAAACTTTGACAATGTGTTTATGGTTGGCAGCTGTGATGCAATGGGACCTGAAGGTGAATATATTCGCAAGGGCTTTGATTGGGAAAAAGCACTTGAATGGATCAAGACATGTAAAGAATATTTACCTAACGCAGATTACGGGATAAGCGCAGTGTATAGTTTGTTCAATGCATCGGCGTCAGTAGATTTCCATAGATATATGTGTGAAAGCGAATTGTTCAAACGAGGCGATGGTAAAAACTTTGGCTTCTATTTGAATACATTACATGAACCATATTGGTTAAGAACAACAGTACTTCCACCTGACGTAAAATTAGAAGTAACTGAAAAGATTAACAACCACATTGAATGGTTGACAGAAACACAAGAGCATGACTTTCATTATGATGTGTTTGTAGATCATTGGAAGAATGCTATCACATTAATGAACAGCAAAGATGATACTTCAATCATACCAAAATTTTATGAAGAAACGCACGTGTTAGATAGTATTAGAAATGAAAAGTTTGAAGATGTGTTCCCTGAATTACATGAAAAGATGAAACCATATGACAAATGATTTTAACCCAGTTGAAATGGCAAAGAGTAGCAAAACATTTTGCATCTTTCCATGGATACAGCAATATGTAGGACCACCGGGAGATGTAAAGCCTTGTTGTGTTTATGATAACAAAGACGAGATTGGTAGTCTCAAAGAGAATACATTAGCAGAGATTTGGAACAACGACAAGACAAAACAAATGCGTTTAAATTTCCTTAACGGAATAGAAGAACCTAGTTGTAGTATATGCAACCGTCGTGCTGAATTGGGACATGCTCATAAGAATGAATACAACAGAATGTTCTTTGACAATGATGAAGAAATTCAAAAAATTGTAGCAAGTACTAATACTGATGGATCATTAGATGAACATAAATTATACTACATTGATGTTAGATATAATAACCTATGTAACTTAAGTTGCCGTAGTTGTGCCCCTCACTTTAGTACAAGCTGGGTAATGGATCATCGTAAGTTATACAATCTAGTTGAAAGACGAGACAAAGATGACGGCTTTCAGTTTCCGGGCAAAACAGAAGGTCAAGCATTAGAGGAAATACTACCGCATTTAGCTACAGCAAAGATGATTTACTTTGCAGGCGGAGAACCACTAATGCAAAAAGAACATTACGAAGTTCTTAATAAGTTAATTGAATTGGGTAATACAGACCTAGAGATTCGCTACAACACAAACTTCAGTAATTTTAAACTGAAGAAATATGATAACGTACTAGAGTATTGGAAGAAGTTTTCAAACGTACACGTATATGCTAGCTTAGATGGTAGCCACGAAAAAGGAGAGTACTGGCGTAATGGTATTGATTGGAAACAAGTAGTAGAGAATCGTAAACAAATGATGGAAGAATGTCCGCATGTTCACTTTATGATTTCGTATACACTAAGTTGGCCTAATGCATTCAACTTGGTCGAGTTTCATAGAGAATGGGCAGAGTTAGGATATCTTAGACCCGAGCATATGTTAGTCAACCCATTAGACACACCACCCTACTATTGTTTAAAAAATATTCCGGATTGGAAGAAAACTGAGATTGAAAAGGCACTACAACAGAATATTGACTGGCTCAAATCTTTTGGAGAGCCCTACGGAATCATAAGTATGTATGAGACGGCAATCAAATTTATGTGGGATGAGAACGGGCAATATTATAATGGTATCAACGAAAGTCTAAAAGAATTTAGTAAGATTACTACCCGTTTAGATGAAATACGTGACCAAAGCTTTTTCGATGTATATCCTGAGCATATGAATATGAAGAATTATTTGATTCATAATGATTTGAATGTCGAGTTTAATGACAACAAATTTAAGAAATATTAATGGACGAAAAGAAATTATTTAAGATAAGGGATGAGACAAGTAATACGTTTTGTCTAGCAAAATTCCACGAAGCAAGTATCTGGGTTTACTCAGGTAAGATTGCCAGTTGCCATTACACTCCTTTCATTCAAGTAGGTAACACAGTAGACACATTCTACAACCCTACTGAGAAGCGTGAACAACAAAAGCGTATGCTTGCAGGAGAACAACCACCTGCGTGTGATAGTTGCTGGCGTTATGAGAATCTAGGATTGCGTAGTGACAGAACTCGCAAGAGTCTAAGCTTTAAGGATCACTTATCGGCAGAAGATTATAAGAATCCTAACTATGTATTCAAGCCCAAAGCATTAGAATTAGCATTTCAGAATACATGCAACCTAGCGTGTAGTTATTGTAGTCCTCAATTCAGCACAAGCTGGACTAATGATATCAGGGTGAATGGTGTTTATACTGGCATCATTACTGATGACCGCAGACACTATCAAAAAGATATCAACGAACTCAACGAGATGATAGACCCACCCGACATGACATTGTTCTGGGAATGGTTTGAAAGTGTCGCTACAAGTTTAGAATCTATCCGTGTTTCAGGTGGGGAGCCATTAATGCACGAAGAAGTTTTCCGCGTGTTTGAGATGATGACAGAGATAAACCCGAATATTGAATGTGTGATACACAGCAACCTCTGTCAAAAGCCAGTCATCATGGATAGATTCTTTGATAAGATTAGTGGATTGACCAATCTACGCATGAACATTAGTAATGAGTCAGCCGGCGAGACTGCTGAATTTATTCGTGAAGGTATGGTCTATACTGAGTGGTTAGAAAACATAGAACGATTAGCAAACAGTACAGTAAGAGAGTTTAGTGTAAGTACTACTGTAAGTGCAATTGCACTACAATCACTTGACCAAATGTATTTGGACATTATTGCTATTCGTAATCGTTCTAAAGTAAAGCCGTACATATCAATCAACATGGTCGATAAGCCAGACTTTCAAGGCTTTGCTTGTTTAACACGTGAAGAACGTGACTTCTATATTAATAAATATACAAAGTTTTATGAGTCAATCAAAGATGAATTACTTCCGGTAGAACATGAACATTGTGCTAGATTACTTAAGTTTTTAGACGAAGGCTTTATTAAAGAAACACAACCGCAATTACGCAAAGATAGTGATATATTCTTTGAGCAATATACACAGCGTAGAAACAAGCCAGACAATCTAGCAAAATATATAGGATTAAAATAATGGAACGAATGTATGAAGTAGAGAACGTTAAGAGATTGCATATAGAGTTATCTAGTAGATGCAATGCTAGTTGTCCTGCATGTAGCAGAAACTATTCAGGGGGACCTGTTGCAGATGATTTAGAACTTACTGAATTATCAATAGACGATATCAAACGTATGGTACCCGGAGAGATAGCAAAAAATCTAATAGGCATTAACTTCTGTGGCAATGTAGGTGATCCAGGTATGGCACCTGATTTGATCCCTATACTAGAATACTTCAGAGGACATTCACCAAAGATAGTTCAACAACTTAGAACAAATGGTGGAATGCGTAATGAAAAGTTTTGGACAGAGCTAGGAAACTTCTTTGTAAAACAACCTCCTGCAAGAGACAATCATTTGTTCAGTAAAGCAGGAGTTGTGTTTAGCGTAGATGGTTTAGAAGATACTAACCATATATACAGACGAGGTGTTATATGGGAAAAGCTAATCAGAAATATGAAAGCATATAGTGCGACGGGTGCATTTGCTGTATGGGAATGGTTACTATTTGAACACAACGAACATCAAGTTGAAGAAGCAAGAACATTGGCAAAAGAGTTAGGATTTGAATTCATTGTGAAGAACCCATTAGGCTTTGGTGAGTATGAAGATACATTAAGTGGTATGAACGTATACGGTAAAGACGGTGACTATGAATATACTATCTGGCCTGCTAAGTTTACAGGTTTTAGAAAAGACCCGCCTTTTGGTAACAAAGTTGATTTCAAGTTTATGAATCAAAAAACTATTCCTATTCTTCCTGAGTTTAGTAGAGAGTTGGAAAAGAATTCTGAAATAGTTTGCAAGTCAATTGAACATAGTCAATCTAAAGAGATATACATATCAGCCAATGGATACATGTTACCTTGCTGTTTCTTGGGAGGTGTGTTTGGACAGTTTCATAGTTCATACTCACGTTATCAATTCAATACAATGATTAACGACTATGGATTAGAAGTATTCAATTTAAAGAATCAATCAATGCTAGACATTATTCAAGGACCTGACTTTAGTAAGTTTTTCTTAGATGGTTGGAAAGCAGACACTATCGAGAATGGTAAACTATTATATTGTTTAGAGACATGCGGTCATAAGTCTGCTATGGATAAGTTATACAGTACTAAAATTATAGAGGTAAACAAATGAAAATAGGTGTATTTGGAGATAGTTTCGCAGACAGAAATCCTTATAATCCCGAGAGTCCCTTCACCGAAGATGAGTCTTGGATTGCAGACATGGAAAATGCAGGGCACAAAATAACTACATATGGTAAGACCGGCACATCTACATGGTATTCCTTCCAACAATTTATGGCGCACCATGAACAGTTTGACCATGTTGTATTTTGTTACTCATCATTACATAGAATACATCATTTGCCTGAAGGACTCGAAGATTTAAGTTTCTTAACGACACCTGATGAATTGTATGCATTGCGAAGAAATAAAGGTCTATCTAAACAACAAGAATTAGAAATGACCAGAATATTAACAGGTCATATACCTAATTTATCAGTCCCCTTTGATGTTTGGATAAAACAAAAAATATTTGATGAAGTAAACAATTTGTGTAAGGGGAAAAATATTAAGATAGTTAATTTGCTAACATTTGAAGACCGAAAAAATAAAAATTATTCTGTAGATTTAGGTCAAAAAGCCGGCGATTGTTTATATAACCTGCTCTCAGTTAGTCAAAAAGAATTGCCTACGATGGGTAATGTAGATAATAGATGGTGCCATTTGTCTAAAGAAAACAATACGATACTGTCCGGAGTCATATTTAATTCACTAGTAAGCGAAGAAAAGAACGTTATTGATTTATTCAAGCATAGCGGTTTCGTATATAATAAAGAAATTACTACGAGATACGAATGAGCATACTTAATAGGGTAATAGTTTTAGGTGATAGTTTCACGTTTGGACATGGTTGTTCAGATAGAATATACTACTACGATGAAGACCTTAAAAAATTTGTAGGGGATATAACTCCATTGAATCAGTGTATTCCTAGTGAGTATTGCTGGCCAGCACTATTGAAAAAAGAATTCCCTAGATTAAAAGTACATAATTTATCACAGCCCGGACATAGTAATCAGGGAATGTTTAGAGATTTATTAGATTTCTATATTCATTATGATTATAATCTAAATGATTTAATTATATTCAATGGCACTTTTTCAGATAGAATAGAAGTTAGGGCTATGCATGATTTAGATAAAGTTGGATCATGGGCTATAGGTTGGGAGTATATGACTAATGGCGATCACAAAGAATATATAACTGCACAAAAGTATTATACCAAACATTTATACCATGAAAAAATAGGGATTAATTTGACATTGAGTTCTTTGTTAGGTGCATATAGTTATTGTACCCTAAAAAAACATAGATTTTTATACAGCCTACCTGATAGGCCACATCCTTCAATAATACCTAATGTACGTGGTATAATCAATCACGAAATACCAAAAATATCCGCTTATGATTTTTCAGGAACAAATGATTACCAGTTTAATGTGACATGTGAAGCTAAAGACACACATACTAATGAAAAGGGGCATCAAATCTATTATGAAAAAGAAATAAAACCCCGCATACAAAAAATGTTATAAGTACATAATGAATAAAATTTTCCCAATCGTAAATGACTCTGCCTGCATGTATAAATGGGCGTGGAGTACATTATTTTTAAGTCGTGGCACAACTTCAAGTTGTCATAGAGGTTATCATTGGAAATTAAACGATGATAACTTTATGGATTTTCACAATCATCCTGGTAAACTGGCTGATAGAGAAAAAATGTTTAACGGTGAATGGCCTGGCAACGGATGTGAGTATTGTAGAGATGTAGAGAAAGCCGGTGGTGTAAGCGATAGAACAGGATTTGTAAATAACTCTGTAGAGCAAGTACCACCTGAACTGCATGGCTTTTTAGAAAATGACTTTACATACGAGAATGTTCCTTTAAAAGTTAGCCCTACACTACTTGAAGTTTATTTTAATAATGTATGTAATCAAGCCTGTGTATATTGCACACCTGGATTTAGTAGTCAAATTGAACAAGAAGTTCGCAAACATGGCCCTAGCAAATTCAACCAAGATTACAGTAATTGGAATTCAGACTCAAAGTACGAACAATATAAAGAAAAGTTTTGGGAATGGATGGAAAAGAAATCAGAACATGTGCAAATCTTACAAGTATTAGGTGGAGAACCACTATATCAAAAAGAATTTGAGCAATGTTTAGACTTCTTTGACAAGCATCCTAGACCTAATTTGATATACCGTTCATTCAGTAATTTAAAGCATGACCCTGAAAAGTTTAAAGCAAAAATTCAACGTGTACAAAACTTGATAGACCAAGGTAAACTAAAACGTATGGAGTTCGTTTGTAGTATTGACTGCTGGGGACCAGAGATTGAATATGTTCGTGATGGATTGATATTAGATGAATGGGAACAAAATCTTAATACGTTATTACATGCACCGGGTGTGGGCATATTAATTCATGCCACACTTACTGCATTAACATTGCCTACATTAGATCAACTAATAGAGAAAACAAACGAATGGCGTAAGATTAAAGAAACAGTAGGTATCAATTGGAATACAGTAGTTAGACCTTCAACATTTAATCCATACAACTTTGGTAAATATTTAGCACCCTTCATTGACGCTCCTATTAAAGCATTAGAGAACTATAGCAATAGTATAGAAAAAGAGAAACTACAAACTCATCTAAGGGGTATACAACAGCAATTATTAACTACTCCTGCAAACAAAAAGGAAGTCAATGATTGTGCTAACTTTTTAGATGATATAGACAAGCGTAGAAACAGAGACTGGAGAGCAATATTTCCACAGATTGTAGAAATAGTAAATACTATCAACAAAGAGGAGCCAGACTATGTTCAAGTGGATTAAAAATTTATATCATACTATCAGATCGGAAATCAGATACCGTAAGCGTATCAAAGAATTACGTAAAAGAGACCCGTTTATTTACAAATGAATGAGCCGTTTGCCAAGTTAAATGTACTAGACTCAAACTCGCTTAATGATGTTAGAAGATTTAGTACTCAATATCCTATAAATGATGATCGGGATGCATATGTCACGGAATATATAGGCCGTGATGATATTGCTAATGCCGAGAAATGGCCCTACGAACATTTTAATTACACCATTAATGATTATGGGTTTAGGGGTACTGAATATCCTGCCGAAATAGATATGGCTGCATTTGGTTGTAGTTTTACTTTCGGGGTAGGGTTACCTGAAAACATGTTGTGGCATAATCTAGTAGCAAACAAACTAGGTACTACTATTGCAAATTTTGGCGTGCCGGCATGCTCGATAGAATCAATAATAGATATATTTTTAATAGTGTCTAAGCATATAAAAATAAAAAAAGCTATCTTTTTATTTCCTTCTATGTCCAGACTTCAAATTGCAAAAAATCACCCACAAGGCGACTTAGTTAATTATGTTAATGTCATTCCAAATTATAATTCAACAATGGGTGAATTTTTTGGAATTAACGAAGATTTAATATACCGTGCGATACCAGAAGAAGAAATTTATAAAATTTGTAGAAATAAAATTTATTTACTAGAACATATTGCAAGAGAGCGTGGAATAAAACTCTACTTATCTGCATGGGAACAAGAGACATATATGTTATTAAAAATGTTAAATTTAAAATCAACCATATTGCCACAGTGGATATCTACTTCAAAAGAATTTGCAGAATCTGATTTAGCTAGAGACCTAAAACATCCTGGACCCGAACACCATAAATTATTTTTTGATAGAATTTTTAACAGTATCAAATGAACTATATAGGAATATCAAGTGGCTTCCATGATGCCGCAGTAAGTGTCATAGATGACAACGGCAACATACTATTTGCCGGTCATAGCGAACGCTACAGTAAAGATAAGCACGACAAACACCTATGCATGGGAATTATCGAAGATGCACTAAAGCATACTACATCACGTGATGTAGAAGTTCACTACTACGAACGACCTCTTATGAAATATTTGCGTCAACTACGTAGTGGAGAAAAGCCTGTACTATCAAATATTTCTACTAAGCAAATCATAGGTGAAGGATTGCTACATAAAATATTTGATGGGCGTAAAGGTAAAGTCCACACACATAATCATCATTTAAGTCATGCGGCAGCAGGATTTCAAACAAGTACATATGATGATGCTACTGTAGTTGTGATTGATGCTATTGGCGAGTTTGATACTATTAGTATTTGGAACGCCTGGTATGATAAGAACGGCAAAGCACAATATAAAAAGTTATGGGGACAGCGTTACCCTGACAGCATTGGTTTGTTCTATAGTGCAATGACACAACGTGTAGGGTTAAAACCATTAGATGAAGAATACATATTGATGGGCATGGCAGCGTATGGTAAACATAATCTGTCAAAAGAACTAAAAGAAATGTCCGACACATTGATACAGTCATATAAAGATATTACTTTTAAAGACAACTTACATACCGGAGTACCCGATACTTTCTTGGAGGGTGCAGATGACATGGACATTGCATGTAGCGCACAATTAATTGCTGAACAATTAATTACTAATGTTATTAGTAAAGCAAAAAGTTTAGGTGGTAGCAAGAACTTAGTATACGGTGGCGGAGTTGCATTGAATTGTCTAGCAAATAGATTATTAGGAAACTTTTATGACAACATTTGGATTATGCCTAATCCTGGCGATGCTGGTTCTAGTCTTGGA
>JAUKPQ010082742.1:0-19655 GCA_032273045.1 Chloridella minuta | reverse complement strand
CTACTCAAACTTTGGATAAAAGATTCAAACATCACAAAACTGATAAAAATATATCATCAAAAGAAATTTTAAAATATGATGATGCTTATATAGAATTAATAGAATTATATCCTTGTGATACAAATAAAGAATTATTTGCCAGAGAGGTATTCCACATGATAAAAAATAAATGTGTTAATAAAATGAATTTAATTAGCAAAAAACTTACAGCACTGCAAGTATTAGAAATAAGAACTAAATATTCTACTAACAATTATTCTTATGAATCTTTAGCAAATGAATATAATATAAGCCCTGTCACAGTTTCTTGTATTATATTGCGTGAAAGTTGGAAATATATTTAATTTTACACAAAAATACGCAATATTTTACACAAAAAAATTGCGTAAAAAATTGATTCGGATTTTTTTATGACACAATTAGTATCATAAAATGAATACCGAGTTGAATATTATCAATACACAACTGTGTATGACGAATACTATCTTTGACGACATAAAAAAGATAGGTAGTGATAGGTATTACTATAAAGTCCTATCACTTGAAAGATGGGATGATAATCATATTCTTTACAAGACTGAATTACACACAGATGCTGAGGATGATGAACTTGGTAATCCAAGAGAGGATGAGATACACGGATTTATTGTAAATAAAAATCAAGATATAGAGCCTGTTTGTATGGATGATAATGGTAAATTAATAGTCTATAATCCTTATGAGGCAATACATCATTACGATCCATCATTTGGTTGTATAAATAAAAAATATTATATTCATTTTGAATGTTAAATTATTTCCAATATCTTTTGCCGTAATCTAATAATAATTCTTGCCCTGCGTCTATATCACAAGATGCATAACAACACCAATTTTTAATATATACATTTACATACGGATTCTTATTGTTATGAACTCCATCATTAATATATGTAATAAAATTTCTATAGTCTTTTGCTACTCTATATAAATGCTGTCTGGTTTTTCTACAAGTATATCTTAGATCATTACCATACTTTTCTTTGAACTCTATATGATTCATTTCAATACCCAGAAATTCTCCCAGATTCTGGTCTTTCTTTACTGGCTCCGTAGTAAATATACCCCAGCCCTCTATCGGACTGGCTTTTAGTTCTAAATATCTGGGTATAATAATATCTGGTTTCTGGGTCATCTAATTAGTGTTTAATAATTCTGTAGGATAAAAATATTTGTCTATCCCGATCCAGTTTCTACCCAGACTTTTTGTTATTCTACCAGACAATCCTAAGTAACATGTTGGATCTAATACTGTATCTCCTGGCTTTGTATAATAGTTTAATATCAATTCTACCATCTCATCTGGTCTGGTTGCAAATCCTCTTATTTTCTTTTTCATATCAATTAAATGTGTCCTATACTTTCCTACATAAGTTACATTCTCTTGTGGCTTTACAAAATTAGTGTAATTTCCTACACTATTTTTATTCTTTACTTTTACTATTTTTAATTCAGTACCAATTTTCTGTGGATAAAAATTACTCTTACCAGACATTTTCCAGACTAATATTTCCTCCACACATCTCATAGGCTGTTTATTACATAACAGTGGAGTTGTTACTGCTAATTTATTCCAATAGAAAGAATAACTGGGTGGTTTCGGTGCTACACGAATCAAATGATAATTAAATGGTATAGCACAGTGTATTACAAGATTACCTGTAGGTTTTAATAGTCTTATACATTCTTGAAAAATCTGGATCCAGTCTAATGGTTGGTCCCACCAGCACCGGGTTGTAGCAAATGGCGGATTGAAATAGATTAAATCCAGACTCTGGCTGGGTAATTTTTGCATCCAGTGTAGGCAGTCGCCGGAGTAGAAAGTAGCCGACATCTGGTTGTAGCCAGATTATTTACCCAGAATTTATCCTCGCAATATTATCTTTGACTCCAACTCCTCTGGATGAAAGTATATATGTATTACATCCTCTACATCACGCTGATGAAAATCTTTGCAACTAAATACATCTATATAAGCATCATTTGATTCCTCGGCAAAGTGTGCTATTATATTACTGGTTTCTATTAATTGTACCAGAGTATAACCAGACTTATTCCCGTCGCCAAAATGTCTAATGATAGGTTCGCCGTAGGCTTTCATATCTATACGATCTACAAGTTCTTTTGAAAAATTCTGTAAATGAATTGGACACCGTATTGAAATAGGCATACAGCGTTTAAGATCTACAATAAGATGCTTACCCCAAGTTTTCAGCATATAATATGTGTAAGATTATTTTATCGTAGAATAATATTGTCCCGTAAATATTCTTTCAATTGTTCGTCTATTACATTTATACCTAAGAGCAATATCTTTGTATAACATTCCAGATTCTCTTAATGCTTTTATTTCTGTAATTATTTCTTGTGTAAATTTTCTATTATGTGGCTTATAATGTCTTTCAGTCATATCTTTTATATTATCTGCTTTTGTTCCTAATTCTAAATGATTTGGATTTACACAATTTCTATTATCACACTTATGTCTAACTAATTTATCATCAGGAATCTCACCTATATGATATTTATAACTCCATCTGTGAGTATAATCATCATTCCAAGTTTCTTTTTGTAGTTGCCCGTATCCAGTTGTATATGTAGCACCTAACCATTCCCAACAATTACTTAATTCATCTGATATAATTTTGCCGTGTTTATTTACACGACGCAAGAATCTATCAATCAAAGATGCTTTAGGAACTCCGGTAGGCATTTTCTAACTTTCTATATAAATTTATTTTTAGGCGAGGCACATCATTTTTTTAGGCGAGGCACACCAATTTTTTAGAATCAAAAAACCCAGTCGCACGTGCCCTGGCTAAATAGTAGCGTCGTGTTATATACATAAGAAATGTGAGCCGTCCAGCCAGCACCAGTACCCGTAGATACATAAGGAATAACTAAAGAGTTAAGATTGACTATACCGTTCGTAATAGGCTTACCGTGCACAAGAATGTAGTGAGCATCCTCATCAACGAGTGCCTGGGCGAAAGGCAACTCCAGCCACTGTGTCAGGAGTGGTGATACAACAAGACCGGCATTTACAACACTGATCTTGACTGAATCAAATGCTGGTGATTTGTTGTTGTTAATAAGATTATACAGTTGTCCTACACCGTTATTGTATCTCGCATACACATCTCCGGCGTAGAGCATTTCCAGAGATGACGGTGCATACCATATATTTGGATTGTATCCATCTACTGAACCAGTCTGTGGTGATGGATTGTTCGTATCAGAATTATCCGTAAGCCAGATCTGGATAGATTTAACCTCACCTGAGCGAAAGCCCGTAAGAACAAGTCCCTGTGGAGCAAGAGTATTTACAAGAGGGAGTGTAACCTCTTGCTGAACAAACTCGCAAGGGAATGCGTAGGCTTTCGTCGCCAGATCAACACGCCTCGCAAGAGCATCACCCTGGTTGTTAAACATCACCTGCTGAACTTGGAACTGAGCCTGTGAAAGTGCGGTACAGGCTGATGGGAGAGCCGTACCAGGAATATTCGTCCAGATTGAGCCGGGGCTGAATAACTCTACAGTGATTTGCACTTGCTGGGTGAGTGCGTCCGTCGGTAGAGGATGAGATTTGCCGACACCCGAGCAAACATTATGCGGGAGTCTTAGGACAACTGACGCACTTTGAGCATTTAGGAGATCAGAGCCCGTGGCGTAGTTGCCTCCAAGATTCAGCAAATCGTCGCAAGAACTACGGCTCGTCTGGCAGCGGAGAGCATTTTGAAGATTCTGCTGACCGCTAATGAAATACTGTGATGATCCTCCGTAGCGAAAAGAAATCTGGCGAATCAGTGCGTAGCCCCAGCCAGCAGGTAGAGCCAGTGTAGTCGGAGCACCTGGGACTGGAGCAAAGGACATATTCACAACAATATCCTGGATGCCGTTCTGGGGTGGGATCGTAAAGACTGATGAACCACCCGCCAAGTTCGCAAACTGCTGGACATACTTGGTATTCTGCGTCGTAGCAAATGCTTGTTTCTTAGAGGTTTCACTGTCGTAATAATAGAGATCAACTGGCTCTCCGTTTCTCACCATAGACTGTACGGATAGTGAGGACATCTTATATTAAGAGCAAATATAAAAAAATAAAATAAAAATATATCTCTTAATTATAAGATGCCTCATTCAAAGAAAGCAACCGGGACTGTTGTAGGTGGAATGCGAAATGTTGGTGATAAAACTCCTTATCTGCGGATTGTAGATGATCCTCGTGCAACAAAAGGCAAGGGTTCTACACAGCCTACACTCTTTGGTGTAATTGGTAGGACACATATGGATCCCTATCAACAATCTCTACAAAATGTTGTTATGGATTCAGTAACTCCCGGACGCAAACATACCCCAGTATTATCTGATGTAGCACTAATGAATCATCACGGCAACACTGACAGACATATTATATCACACAAACCAGCAACTCACATACCAGGCATCCATCACGGTATGTCGCCCTATCCTGGTTATTATATGTCAGCCTGTTAATAATTCATTTCGTGCTTTTATAGCATCTAATAAAGTTTCATAAGTTTTACTAAAATGTAATCTTCTCCTTATATGTAGTTTAAATTTACCAGATTTTGTAACTATTATATACTTTTCATTTGTAGATTCCGGAGTAGGTAATATTCTATTTAATGAATTTTCTAAAATTGTAGCCCATCTTAAATTACTTACATTATTATCATTTTTAATACGATTAATATGATCTATTTCTAAATTATTATTTGGATTTGATATAAATGCAAATCCTACAAGACGGTGAATTAGTTTATGTTTTCTAATATTATTTTTACACAAATTAACTCGTAAATACCCCCACCTGTCTGTTTCTGGTTTTAAAGATTTATTGTTACGCCGGACATTACCCAGATTACTTACAAAATATTCTGGGTAATCTATTACCTCCCGCCATTCCTCCATTTTACAATACACTATTAAGTTTATATATATCATTTTTTTACAACTCTGACTCGGCTTGAATAATAAATTTCATAAACTCTTCAATAACATCTGATTTCTTGATTTTTTCATCAATACATCTTTTGATAAGAACTTTATGAGGATCTGACTCTACTATAGTATCGTGTCCAGTCTTTGATGCTTTGACACTCTGTGATTTAACTTTTGGTTGTCTTGTGTCTGTAATAAGTGCCTTACCGGACTGCATAAATTCTCTGTAAGTGTCGGACATTCTAATAAGATACGGATTTTATTTGTTAAAATAAAATCTTTGTATATTAGATTATGCCTCCTAAAAAACTAAAGACAGACGAGTCAAAGAATGAAATGTCATCCAGAATCCCAGATAAACCTTTTGTTCTTGAAATGCCTCCCGTAGAAACTGGTGGTTGTTCTATTTTAATGATTGGCTCCGGACGGTCTGGTAAAACTACAGCACTAAAATATATTCTGGATAGAGATTTTAAGAGGCATTTAGGCGTGATATTTAGTCAGTCGGCAAAAGCAACTGCTTACAAGCATATGAAATATCCTTTGTTGCCTTTGTCTGTATGCTATTTACCAGAACTTATGAATGATGCTTTTCTTATTAATAAAGATACAAACAATCACTATCCATTCTTATTTGTATTAGACGACCAGCCACTCGTCAAGAATGATAAACAACTACTCAAACTTACAACTATCTATCGTAATAGTGGAATTTCAGGTATTGTCTGTATGCAATCTCCGACACTGGTAAATCCTACATGCCGTAGTAATTTTACTTATACTTTGTTATTCAAATTGAACTCTACGGAGCAAATAGATACTACAATTAAAATGTTCTTACGAGGAGTCTTTCCTCAGAATTGGAATTATGATAGAAAAATTGCTGAATATAAACGACTTACCGACGATCATCATTTTATCTTTATAGATAATTGGAACGGAGGTATATATCGGTGTAAGTTGGATTTGTGCGAATAATTTTCTAAGAATGTATCTCTGCCGATTATAGCATCATTTAATGTAAGAAAAGTTTTATTATATAATCGTTTAATTTGTACGATATATGTATTATTTGATTTTCTTAAATAAATATATTTATTATTTGTTATTCCTAATGGTTTTATTGAATTCATTTGCTGTTCTTGATATGTAGCCCATTTTAAATTTACAAGTCTATTATCTTTTATATTACGATTTTTATGATCTACTGTAGGTTTATCGTAAATATTTGGTAGAAATGCTAATGCTATAAGACGGTGAAGACTTTTAAATATTAAAATATTGTCAATACTAAGTCTTGCTATTAAATAACCATCCTTACCCGGTCTTGTCTTTATAATTTTATTATTACGCCTAAATTGTCCGAATGAACTTACTTGATAATCTGGAAATTCTACAACATCACGCCATTCCTCCATTTTGTAATATTATTATCCCGGTTACACATTCATTTTTTTATTATGTATTTTTTTTTTCTAAATTAAAAATATAATTTATTAATATAAGATGAGTTTCCCCAGTACACCAGCATCCGCCCCTTTGCCGTCCGCAACTTACGCTGGTAAAAATGATCCTCTTTGGGTTGTCGGTGGTTCTCAAACAGAAGTTATAATTCCTGCAAATTTAGAAGTAACAGGTAATCTAATGGCTGATGAAAGCGTAACGGTTAATGTTGATTTAGATGTCGTTGGTGATACTGTTCTAAATGGTAGTGTCCAAGCTTTGACAAATGTACAGTCCTCCGATTATGTTGGCTTTGGCGTTCCTACATCAGTGGCTGCCCCATTTAGCCGGGGACTACAGATTTTTCCTGCTCCTGGAATGGGTACTCAAGCCGCACCAATCAATTTGGCTGCCTCTCTAAATGGTCCTACTTTTACTATGCTTGGTAATAAGTTGTTTTGTGTATTCAATAATGGATCGGGTGGTGATTTAACTATTCAGAATCCTATTTTTGCAACGGCTTCACTATTATCTATCACGAATATCAACACTGATGTGAATGGTGTGTCTGGTCTTTTGGTTCAGGGTAAATTAGTAAATGTGGTAGATGCTACAACTCCTGCTACAACATTTACACAAGTGTCAGGACCCGTCTTACCTGCTCCAATTGATACAGCATTTGATGGTGTAAATTTTACAAATGATATTCTTGTGCTTAACATTAGTGCTTTTAATCTTGGTGTTCCAATTGCTATATTTGTTATTTAATAAAAAAAATATTATTATACTATAGAATGTCTTATCCGGGTAGTATTACACCATCTAAGGCTTTACCATCCAATACCTTTGGCGGTGTAACTGAAACTTTGTTTATTGCAAATAATACAGATACAGATATTACAACAGAAGGTACAATAACTTGTGCTACTATTACTACTACAAGCGAGAATCCAAGTGTTTTTGAAGGTGATATAGACACAGGGGGCAATTTGAATTGTAATGGTATGTTTTCAAATTATATTGTTACAACTAATTGTAGCGTGTCAGGTCAATTTGAAATAACTTCGTCGGCAGTAGCAAATATAAGTACAATTATAGCAAATACCGATAATATATTTGTTGCTGATACAGCAATTACAGCAAATTCTATAGTTTTAGCAACAGCATACATTAATGTAACAGTATATATAGACTTACAACCAGCAACTGGATTTTATATTAGAGTATCATCCGCACCTATAGTGAATAGTAAAGTGGCTTGGTTTATCATTAGATATTAGGTGATACATATTACATATGTATCTCTTTTTTTACAAATATTTATTATGATTTATTTTATAACTCTTGTATAGATATGAGTATTCGTAAGACATCTGGATTGACAGCAAGTATGCCGAATGTAGCACCAGTAAATATTTCATCAATTCATTCACCAGCAAAATTAAAATCATCTGCACTTTTAGGGATCCCCAGCCCGACAGTATCCGGCACTGTTTCTGGTTTCAATACATTTCCCAGTTTCTTACCACCCAGTATTACATTTGCTGGAACAAGTGCTTTATTCGTCCAAGACGGTAATTCAAGCAATTATGATGTTATAAATGCTAATCAAGTAAATGCTTTAGAAATTAGCACCGGCAGTTTATATGCTTACCAGGCAGAGGCTTTTGAATTATATGCTAATAATATCAGCACTTTGTATTTAGATTTAGATGGTAATATTTTAACAACTGATAATGTTGGCCCTGCTGGTGAATTATTGCTAAACGGTATTCCTATAGCAACTACGGCAAATCTTAGTAATATTGCTGATTGGAGTTTATATAATGCAATTTCTACGATTGACTGTGATTTTAATAATATTGATAAATGTTTAAATTTGAATGTAAGTAGTATCAACGGTCAGCCTCTTATTTCATCTATTACAAATTGGTCCTTACAACCAGCAATTCAATCAGTGAATATGAATTCTAATTCTTTGTATAGTACAAATACTATATCATTTCGTAATAATAATATTCTTACCGTAAATCCTGGTAATTTTCTTACATACAACGGCACTGTAATAAATACTGGCTCTTTTTCTGGTGTAACAAGTCTAAATGACTTATCAAATGAGGTGAATCTTACATCAACAGATAATTCTGTAGTTATTACAAAGCCTAATACAAGCACAATTAATCTTGCCTCTACAGGTGGTGGTGGCTCAACATCTAACTGGGCTACTTTTGTAGCAAATGCTGATGTTCAACTCGGATTTCATTCTTTGACTATTTCAGGTCAAAATGATATTATAACTCCTTACACAACAAGTCAATTAGATACAAATATTAAGATAGGAGCAACCGCTTACACATTTCGCCCTACCTTTGACGCAATCGTAAGTGACTTTAATGTTGGATCCTTAGTATCTCCTGTAAATACTGCATCAATAAATGCGACTGGAGCAATTAATATTAATTCCCTGGAGGGTGTGAATATGAATGGTGCTGGTGGAATTGCGATTGATAGTGTAGGCGGTATAAGTGTATTAGGTGGCGGTGATATTTCTCTTACAGGTGGTGGTGCGATTATAGCATCAGGAGCAACTGTAAATATTGCTGGTGGTGTATTGAATGTATTAGGTGGAGCAGTAGATATTGGCGGAGGTGCTGTAAATATTGGCTCTGGATTACTGAACATATTAACTGGTAATATTGTTATTGGCTCTGGTGCTATAGAATGTGGTACTGGTAATATAACACTGGGTGTGGCTGCGACACCTGGTGGTAGTGTAAATATATACGGTGGTGGTGTAAATTTATACAATACAACAAATGCAAATAATACAAATATAGATAATACCACTATATCAGTTGCTGATGCTATAGACTCTGTAGTAATTGTTGCAAATCAAGTTTCAGTAACAGGTTCATCTGAATCAACAGAAATGACGGCTGGTTCAATAGAATTAACAAATACACTATTTACACAATATGTTAAACCCTATCCTACAGGTTCTTTGACTATTACAGCAGGTGGTGCATTAGGATCAGATTTAGTAACATTACAGAATGTAGCCAGTATTACAAGTTATTCAAGCAATTTAGCAATTAATGGCTTAGCAACAATTAACGGAGCACCTTATGTAACGCCTTATAGTTCCTCAAATCCACCACCTCTCATAAGCACTTTTACAACTCTTAATGTATCACAAACCAGTCTTTTATCCAGTATTACTGCTGATTTAATAGACGGACAATTTGTATTTGGTGTAGATATAAATGCATCTGGCTCTCTGGTTGCATCTAATGTCTTTTTGAGTTCTATTAATGGTGTAGCCTATCCTGGACCAGCAGATAATACCAGCAACTGGTCGCTGTATCCAGCAAATAGTGATATACTAATAGGTGTAAGTAGTATTATTGGTGGTCCTGCTGGTACTGATACTATTAACTTTACTGCTCTTGGACTTGTTCTGGATACAAGTCTTGGTAATACAACTATTAATGCTGGAACACTTGCTGTGAATACAACAAGTGCTGTGAATATCACATCTCCTACACTAAGTGTTGTAGCAGGAATAGGTAGTAATCTACTTGCTAATTTTGGCACAAGTTCTAATGATACTATCATATTACAAGGTAATACCAGATTAGATTGGGGACTACTTGACGGTACAACTAATATAGGAACTACAGGACAAGTTCTTACAACTACAGGATCCAATACTCTTTGGGCTGATACACTTGCAAGTAGTGGCGTCCAAAATAAACTACAGATTGTACCTACACTATCAGGTCAAACAGTATCAAGTATCACATATTCTACTGGCGGTTCTCCTGTAGGCAGTCCATCATCCTGGGTGCCTTTTTCTGCTGAGGCTCAGCCGATCACAGGTGGTAATAATTCTGGCTGGAGAAATTTTAGACAGGTCAATCAAACTGGTACAACATACAAGGTAGAGTGGTTCCCTTACAATCCATACTTTGGTGTAAGCTTACCCTATACAGTCAGTCCATCACCTACAATTCATAAGAAAGACTTACGCTCACTTTGGGCTGTAATTTATACTAAGAATCGTATTAACATACAGGGTGTATTATTTTTTAATGTATATACTTATGATATAGCAAATCCACCTACAAGTCCAGCAAATACTTTTACAAATAGATTTGATTATAATATATATTTGAATCCAACAACAGTAGGTGTAGTCGCAGGACAAACAGCACTGGCTGGTGGCTTTCGCTATTTGATCTGTGCTGTAGATTCTCCTAAGATTGTACCACAGACGACTGTAACTGTAGCAGCAGCATCTCTTGTAACAGGCACAACATATACAATATTAGTGGTAGGCACTACAAACTGGACTGCTATAGGTGCAGATGTAGCCCAGATAGGTTGTGTATTTATTAAGAATGCTACAGCAGTAACAGGTACAGGAGGTACAGCAACAACAGATGTAAGCACAACTATATTAGTAGGCAACGGTCAATATCCAACACAATCCTCTACAGAAAAATTATCTGATCCATACGATATATTCACAGATTTAACACACATACCATTTAGTGCTGTAGCAGTTGCATCTAATTCACCACAGCCAGCAGATCCGTCTGCAGTTGCTATATCAGCAATTTGTGTTGCAACAACATCATCAGCAATTACGCCAACACTGGATTTTACAGTAGAGGCAATAGGCTACTCAACATCTGTAGGAGAGAATTATAGATATGATTTAACTTTTTAGCGTAAATTTTTGTAGAATAATTTTATTGTAAAGAGTATAGTATGTCCGCATCCGAAATGAGAGCCGAACTTAAATCACTCCGAGCCAGTCATCCAGATCACCAGCCAGTGTCTAAGATGAAAAAGAATGATATTAGCCAGTTAATCCAGCGTATGAAACTCAGTCGTGAGGAAACACCAAATGTAGCCCAGACTCCGGCACACCCAGACAAAGCCCAGAAATCCGCAGTGGAGTCAATCAAAGAGGCTAAGATGCACGAATTCCCAGTTGAGCCAGTAGAGGCTAAAAAACCCAGAGCCAAAAAGTCTGGTAGTGATAAAGCACCAGTGATGAAAGAAAAAGCTCCGAAATCCGTCGCACTCAAAAAAAGTAAGGGGGATACTCAGGACGCAGAGGCCAAACCCAAGAAAGCCCGTCCGGCCAAGGGTTCAGAGGAGATGAAAGCACATATGAAAGCAATCCGTGAAAAGAAAGGTAAGAAAGCTGAGTAAATAATACACAATTCATTTTGTAATTACTAATTATAATAATGAATTTTGAAGCACTTATAAAAGAACTCAAGCGTAAGCCACTTTGTAAGAAATCTGGTAAAACTGCTGTCTTTGGTGCTGTAATAAGTCGTGATAAGACTGTAGGCTATTCACGCTGGTGCTGGACAAAGCCTAAGTTATATAAATTACTATTAGAATTCGCCCAACAATATATAACAACTGAATACTCTACTATAATACTATCTTATAATTCTAAGAAATCAAATCAAAAAGTAAAATCAAGAGGTGTAAGTACAATAATAGGATTTGGTGATTATACTGGTGGTAATCTTACAATAGACAGTGTAGATGTAGATATTAGATCAGGATATACAGCTGATGTATCTAAGAGTAGTATTGTGCTACAGGATTACACAGGTGATAGATTTCAACTTACATTCTATATGCTGCCTACAGAAATCTTAGAGTTGCCTATACCATCAGTAGTGCAAATAAACAATAAGTATTATTTCAAAAATGGTGATATAATCATTAAAAACGGTGAGCCACTGTACAATACTCAGAAAAATACTATAACTAAAGTAATTCAAGATATAATAGTGTATTTCCCTTAATTTGATTTTTATTTGATTATTTGATTTATTTTAAATTTTGAGATACGTATAGGGGTAATAAGTTATATGGGTTAGTCTTAGAAATCTATAAAAAATCAAATAATCAAATAAAAATCAAATGGCTTAAAATAATATGTATAAGAGTATATAGAAATGACCTCAAACTTTAAGATTTCTTGCAATTACTGTAAGCAAACACTATTTGCATCAACATTTATATCACATATTGAAAAACATCATAAGAAAGAATTGTTATTGAGTAATAAGCATATTGATTTCACAGATAAATTTACATCAAGTTTAGAAAAAATTAACTTTGGATGTGATACAGATTATTACTGTTGCTTTCCTTGTGGAAAACTGTGGGCTTTGCGTGGCGGTGCTGAAAGACACTATAATATAGATAATAAAGATTGTAAGAATAAAAGGATACAGATGTTTAAAACTGTTGTTAATAAAGAAAGTCCTACAGATACTATTGAATTACCGTCTTACATACAGCTTGTAGAGCGTATAGCAAAATTAGAGGAGATTATATACTCAAATAAGTTTATAGCAAAAGAACCAGAACCAGCAAAAGAGCCAGAAACTAAGATTAGAAAGAAAATAACTTGTATGAGTGATATTAATGCTGATGAACTGATATGGAACTATAGAAATGATCAAGAACAAGAATTTGATTTAGATATGAAACATTATACTGATGATGAATTAGATATATATGATAAATGGATTGTAGATGTACATTCTGCAAAGTGTATAGAGTTATATGGTGATATTAGAGATAAGTATCCTGATTATTAGTTTATTTGATTTTTATTTGATTATTGTTTATATTTTAGTTTCAAGTTTCTATTTTAGAAAAGTTTCCAGAGAAATTATTTTTCCTACCCCCTTTATTTTTTTTTATTTTTTTTTTATTTTTTTTATTTTTTTATATAGGGGGGTTTAATATCTGGTTCTATAAACTTAATTATCTTATAGAAATATAAAAAAATAAAAATCAAATAAAAATCAAATGAGCGGAAAATTCTGGAGAAATAAATTCTGAAGAAAATATATATGTACGACAAGAACCTCCTACGAGTTGCTACGAGAATGCTGATTGATCTACTGAAAGTGCTGGATGAGGACAAATCTGGCTACGAGATAGGCTGCAAGTGTAAGACAGAGGATATTGCTCACGACCTAAGAGGACTATTAACAAGTATGCTACACAATTTTGCTGTGCTGGTAAGTATAAAAGAGGAAACTATTGTAATAATTACTGAAATTTCAGCACAACCTTTGCGTCTTTCTGATTGAACAAATCCCGGCACAAAATGTAGATGAACGCTCCCATAACTTCACTACATACTTTTGGCTTTGATTTAGAAAATAAACTTAAGGATAGGATTGAGTTGGCGTTAGATGAGCCTCTTAACAAGACAGCATCACGGTTCGCCCATCACGATTTCTACGGCGAAAATTATTATGTAGAACTCAAATGCCGTCAAAAGAATGTACATCCAGCTACATACAATACCTGGCTTTTACCTACCAGCAAAGTTCCAGAAAATTATAATAAACAAACAATATATTTTTATTACTTTGCACTGACAAATGAATTGTATTATCTATTTTATGACGCAGAGCAATTTGCTAAATTTGAAAAAAGAATACCAAGCTTTCATCCTACACGACAAGAACATTATTTTATTCCCAGCAGTGCTTGGACAAAATATGAGGAATAGCACCGGGTCTAAAGACTGTCTGATTTGAATCAAAATTATTATCCAGATTTTTTGTATAATAAGTTGGATTACGAGTAATGTGATGAATTATATTACATTTTGTTAATTATTATCGTCGCATTCACTATACCCAAAGACTCCCCTCTTTGCCCCCTATCCTATAAATTGAATCGTCGCTTGTAATCTCTAATAGACGCATTCACTGATGCTTGGTTCCAGAGTATATACCGTGATAAGTATCCAGCTCGTGTAGGATCATTTGTATTCATATCTTTTTGATGCCTATCAATATACAATTTTTTACGCTCCTCAGATCCTGTCGTCGTAAAGTCATTATAGCCTATCGCTCCGAATTTTGTAGTCTTTGTTCTACCATTATCATTTTCAAATGTAGCTTTTAGCTTGTGAATGCCGTCATTAGCTTTTGTAATACTTAGTAGTTTCATTTATATAAGTTAATATTATAAATTTTTAAGAAAATTATCTCGTGCCGTAATAGCTTTTGATAAAGTTTTGAATATTTTACTATAAATATATTTTTTGTTTCGTCGTATTTGTACTTTAAAAGTATTACATTTTGTTATACGAATATTTTTTTCACCAGATATTCCCGGTGAAACTGGTGAATGAATATGTTGTTCTGAATGTGTTGCCCAGCGTAAGTTAATAAGTCTATTATCTGTTTTAATTTCATTTTTATGATCTACGGTAGGTTTATCGTAAATATTTGGTAGAAATGCGATACATACAAGTCTGTGAATAGTTTTTGTTTTTCCAATACTATTTTTATAAAGTGTTATTCGTAAATATCCGTCGTTGTTGTTTAATAATGGTTTCAAAATTTTGTTATTACGCCGTATATTACCCAGAGTACTTACAAAATATTCAGGGTAATTTATAATTTCACGCCACTCTTCCATTTTTTAGTATGATATAAACAATAAATTAAAATCATTTTTTCAATATTGAATACATATTTCCTCGCCGCTTAATAATTGCACCTTTTTTAGTGCCGGACTATTTGAAACATCCCATTTTAACTTAGCCTCTGCACCACAGCACGAAGATACAAGTTTAAAATGCTTTGCTACACTAAATAGTCCTTGTAGAAAGTGTATAGCTAAGGACACCATACCAGGGAGTGTTGTATAATCCATTCTATAAGATAAGATATTATTATACCTCACTCACTTGAAGCGTAGCCAACCAGTTAGAGGCGTACATAACAGCTAAGTTGCCCTGTGGATCAACAACTTGAAATGACAAAATACCTATAGGGATATTGTTCTCCCAGCGAATCTGCTTAGGCGGTGAGAATAATCTACGCAGACAAAATGGATAGTATCCCATAAGAATAGGAAAGCCGAATTCATCAGTTGCTTCTGAATTATCAAATGAAAAATACCACCGAGCAAGAACATCACGCACTATAGGAGCAGTGGAGGCATCTTTGAGAGATTGATTTGCCGTAAGTTGCGAACTGATAATATCAACATATCTATAGAGCCGTAAATCTTGTGGGAAAACTCCTATAGAACTATTAGTATATGTACCACTTATACCTAATTTTTCAGCAATAGTACCACTCAGTGTAAGAGTAATTGATCCATTTGGAGTTAATATAGCACCTGTTTCATCTGCTGCTGCGGTCCAAGTTGCTGATGTCTGTGCTGTTAATGTTTGTGCAACCCACTTGACTAATTCTGCTTGTGTATAAAATCCAGGTGGTGCTGCTATATCAACATCAACAGGTGTAGGGCTTGTTTCAACAATAGCTAAACCATCTAATACACCAGTATTATCATAATATCCAGGACTTATATTAGGCATAAACCATTCCATTACAAGTTCGGTAAGTCCTACACGAGTAAAAAATCCATTCATAATGCTGTTATTTTTATTGATTGTAAAGTTATTTGGATTAGCACCTTGTGTTCTATCAGCACTATCAATCATTAGATTTGCTGTAGATGGTTGTCTTATAGGAGTTGCTCTCTCTTTTGCAACATACTCGGTCATCTTATATTATTATATTATATTTTTATTTACAAAATTAATCGCTCATTCTCTTAGTCGGATAGTTTAATAAATTCATCTCTAATTAATATAGCCTCTGATAAAGTTTTAACTGTTTTTACAAATATAATACTCGGACGGTGTATTTGAATTTTATAATTACCAGCATCTGTTAAATTAATATGTTTATAACCACTATTTGTACCTTTACCTTTACTTTTTCTTAAATTAGCAGATTGTGTAATATATTGCAAGTTATTTAATTTATTATTTCTTCTATTATCATCTATATGATCTATTACATAATTATCTGGACGCTTTCCAATAAATGCTGATGCTACAAGTGAATGAACAGTATATTTTTTTTTAATATAATTAACACAAAAGCATACCATTTCATAACCACCATTTTGTATCCACGGTTTTAATATATGATCTCTGGATTTAACATTACCAAGAGATGATACACTGTATAAAGAACATTCAATACACTCTTTCCATTCCTCCATCTCTATTATTATTTAATGGGTAATGTTTAGGTGTCAATTTTAATCGGACATCCGGACTGTTCCCCTGTTATGAAGATTAGGAAATAGACTGAGTTTAAGAATCTCCTCACGCAAAGCCTGGTGTTCTCCTACATAATCTTTGACTTTGATTGGATGCCGTGCCTCCTCATATTCAGCCGTAATTCTGGCTGTACGCACAGCCATATTATCTTGATCAAATGGATTACCTTTTACCGTAAGTGTTTCGCCACGCTTTACAGAGTGTGATGCGGTATGTAAGCGTCCTCGTGTCATATTATACTATAGCATTATATTTTATTTTTATAATAAATACTTTGTAGCAATCGTAATTGTGCTTTTGCTTTTGCGAGTGCTATAGGATGATGACTGGCTTTTCTACCAGTATCAGCATTTACGACAGTCGCTTTTGAGCCGGACTTTACCAGTTTATAGGGCATTCTATCCAGCCAGATTATTTATTCGTCAGCTTTTTTAATTTCTTTTTTAATTGCTTTACGACTTTTTTCAATAACATACTTAGTAGCCTCTGCTAAATAAAAAGACTGTGTATTTTTTCTTACTCTACTTTCTTTGCATACAACAATATCATCTTTATCAAGATACACTTTCAAATACTTTGGTGATACAGTGCCTGGATCTTTCATATAATCTATAACTTTCAGACTAATACCTTTTGTACCAGGAAATAAATGTGTTAGAACTTTATTGATCATTATGGCTTTAAAATCATCATCAAATTTATCGTAGTCTATATCTAATTCAAAAAATACATTTATATATCCTTTGTAAGTGTCAGAATAATCTGATTCATCACTGTTGTGTTTAAAATAATATTCTTTTCTTACATTATCATCCTCATCTGAATCACTATTCTCCTCATCAAATTCATCATATAAAGCAGTATCCTCTTTTGTTTCTTTTGGTTTTTGTTTTTCTACTAATTCTTGTGGCTCAACAGTTGCAGCCGTAGGCAACTTAAGTTTAATAGATTTTTTAACTTTTAGTTCTGGCTCAACAGGTGCTTTTAATCGTCCTTTACCAGCTGCTCTCTTACGCTCTACTCTTAATTTATTTTTTTCAATTGCTGCCTCAGCTTTTTCTAATAATTCTTTACCAGCTTTTGCTTTCTCCATATCCTCTGGCTTTGATGAAAAATAATGCTCTCCTGTTATACTATTCACTACGATTGCACGGTGATGTGGAAATGGAAATCCTCCGCTACCGAGTTCAAGATGATAGGGCATTATATATAGTATATATATTTATTCTGAGTCACGATCTGAATCAGAATCAACATAATAATACTCTTTTTGTATTCTATCATATACATCAGATATATCTTGAACAATCATCTCAATATATTTATACTCCTCAAGTGATTTGAATCCTTGTAGAGTTTCGCATTCGTCGTGATGATTATTTACCATCAGCCACGAAATATTGTATATAAGCTCAGGACACTTACGGAGTGCAAATATATCATCTACTGTAAGATTATCACCTTTATAAGCAAGTTTAGTATAGCACATACCACGAATATCAGTGTGAATATCAGAACACTTACACATTTTAATTATTAGTAATTATATAGCCGTCGGGCAAATCATTTTTTTATCAATTTTTTTTCAGCGTCAAAAATAGCAGTTTGTTGTAATCTTTGTATTTTTTGTTTATGATAAGCATATTCATTCAGTAGTATCATAATACATACTATACCTAACATCTACATAATAGCTATTTATTTTCTAATAGTTTAATACAATCAACACACAGACAATCATCAGGTTCATACAATCCATTTGCAATCCACACAAATTCTACTTTATCGCAACACGCTTTACATGCTGTATATTCACACTTACTGCATTTGAATGAGCGTTTCATATCGGGGATTTTATGCTTACAATTAGAGCAATCCATATCTGTATTGTATTCACAGGAATTATTTGTAATCATTTTTTCGCTAAAGAATAAATTATAAGCTTTAGTCAAAGGCATTTTGTAATATATTAACCGTCAAAAAAAATCAGAATCATTTTTTTATGCCGTCATATTCGGCAACTGTAAGAGGGGGTATTCTAACACGGATCCTGAATTTCAGACTCAGACTCAGACTCAGAACCAGAATCATCATCATCAAATCTTATATCATTTATTACATCCCATAATTTACATTCTAAACCATTATGATTGTATGCTATAATTCGCATTCTTTGAAAGTCCTCATTATCCTCTATATCATGAAATGTTTCAACAGCATGTTTTTTGTATAGCCATACAGCCATATCACAAACTAATAATTTGCATACTGATAATTTCATAATATCATCTAATGTCATCAAAGCAATATTCAAACGATCACCATCAAATCGCTTGTTAAAGCACCGCTGACTAATTGGTGTATTAGAATTGCAATCACACATTTTACTTATACTATTACCGTCATAAAAAAATCCAAATCATTTTTTTACCGTCATTTTTTTTTTACAAAAGGGGGTGCATCACGACTCTTTCATTATCCACCCGCCCTCAATAATTGGAAAGCAACTTTCTTGCCAGTATTTATAATATAAATTTGTATCTCTTGGAATAGAGGCACACCAAAATATAGCACTTAATATCATACGCTTTAACATTCGGGTTGAATTATTATCTTCAGAATCTTTTGTAAATTCTTTGATCCAATTTACTATTTCTTGTTGTTCATTTTGTAATTGAATAACAGTTGTAAATCCTGCTTTTGCTAATAGATTAAGTTTAGATTTATATATTTTTATTGTTGATACTGCTAATTCTTTTTGGTATGTTGCTGGAAACTGGAAAATATCTGGCGGAGGCTTTGAATTTTCTTTCGGTGGATAAAATTTCTTTGGAGGCATTATTATTCTGGATAGATAAAAAAATCTGGATAGAATCTGGGAATCATTTTTTTGTAGTTGTCTTTGTAGGGTCAGGGTGGAGTCTTTGTATATATTAGTGCGACGGTGTATTTACCCAGTATTTACCCAGAGTATGATATGTTGTGTAGTAAAATTGTAGTAATTTGTAGTAGTCGCAAAGAATAGTGATTAATCGTATGTTAATCACTATTC
>JAUKPQ010082632.1:0-19660 GCA_032273045.1 Chloridella minuta | reverse complement strand
AATCCAATGCTGATTTACGGAAGTTACGCCAGCTGGATTAAGTATTTTTCGAGAGAATATCTATAATTTAAAAAATTTTAAAAGACCGACAATGTTTAATCGCATTGTCGGTCTTTTTTTGCTTAAAATCTTAATACAACCCTGACAATTCATGATGAAAAAAGTGATTTATAATTAATCATGTCGAAATTGAATAGTTTATTAAAGGTCGCCAAAGTGTTTTCAATTACAGGAAAATACTTACTGCTTTCAAAAAAAACTAATAGCAATGTAGTTGCCTTAAAAGAAGATTGGTCTCGTGATATTTTAAATCACTTTAAAATAGATTTAAAAATATTAGGGGCACCTGCTTTAATTGATTCGTCATGTATCATGCTTGGCAATCATATTAGCTACCTTGATATACCAATTCTCATTCGCAGCTGCCCTGATGTGGTATTTGTCAGCAAAAAAGAAGTTAAATACTGGCCAGTAATTGGAAATGCAGCTGTAAAGATGGAAACCATTTTTGTCCAGAGAAAAGATGCAAATTCCAGGGCCCAGGCAAAAGAAAAAATTGCAAATTCGCTAGCAGAAAAAAGCAAACGTTTGGCCATTTTTCCTTCAGGGACAACGACTATTAAGCCTTCACAGCGCTGGCAAAAAGGTATTTTTGAAATAGCCGGACAAAATAAAATTAGAATTCAGCCTTTTAGAATTTCCTATGAGCCTCTTCGTGAATCGGCCTACATTGATGACGATAATTTGCTCATCCATATGTATTCTCTTTTTAAGCAAAAAAAAATTAAAGTCACACTAGAATTTCATGAACCAGTTATTGTCGGTTCCGATATAGATGAATGCTTAAATTGGAAATCATGGTGTGAAAGTCCTGTCTATTAAGATCTTGTTAAGATCTTTTTAATTAAAACCTGACGGTACAATGTTCCAAAAATTCCCTAACCTTTAATTAATGAAAACAGTAATTCAATTTTCAGGACTGGATTTTGAAATCGGGCAAGCAAAGAGTGGGCTTATTAAATCAAGCTCATGTGCCCGTAGGTATTTTTCCTTTTTGAGTGAGCAAGGAATAGAAATTCTGGATCAAGGCGAATCACTCGTTCCAAATAAAAATGAAAAAGTAAAAATTTTTTCTGATCATGATTTAAAAAATATTGAATGGCAAAAATATGAAGAGTCCTATTTAAAAACTCGCGAATTACTAAACTCACCATACCCATTACTTAATTGGGGGGGAGATCATAGTATTGCTCTTTCTACTGTAGGCGCTTTTGTTGAACAAAACCCAGAAGGATTTGTCATTTGGATAGATGCCCATGCAGATTTAAATCTTCCCGAACATTCAATGAGTGGGAATTTGCATGGAATGCCCCTCGCAATTTTATTAAATTTGAATGGTGTTCGCACTAAACATTTTAAATGGCTAAAGCAATCATTGAATCCCAGTAAACTTATCTATATAGGTTTGCGAGACTTGGACCCTTTTGAATTCAATGTTATTGAATCGCTTGAAATCAAATCTTTTCACTATAAAGATGTTCAAAAGTTAGGGATGACCATTATTGCCAAAAGGATTTTGGAAATAACAAGAGGTTTTCCAATTCATTTGAGTTTTGACATCGATAGTGTAGATCCTAAGTTTGCTCCCTCAACAGGAATGCCTGTTAAGTTTGGATTAACTCCTAATGACCTAGATATTTTAGGGGAAGAGTATTGTAAAAAATCCAATGTTCGATCAGTTGATATCGTTGAAATTAATCCAGACCTTGGAAATGAAACTCAGGTTGATAGAACTTACCTTATAGCATTTAGTTTTTTAAGGTCCGTCTTTAAAAATAATTATCTAGGAGATAATCATGATGGCATTGGCGAAAGAAGCAGTAGAGAACAATTTACTCAGATCTAATGGCATTTTTAGTTTCCAGCCTAAAATTAATTTGCGTTTAGAAATAAGCTCTTACGTTTTAAAAACAGCCGATACAGCTGAAGAATTAGTTGAGAGTTGCAAACTAAGACATGAAGTTTTTTATCAAGAGTTTCAACAAATCGAGCAAACAGGGGTAGACGTTGATCAATACGATTCACACTTTGATCATTTAGTAATTATTCATAAAGCAACAAATAAAATTATTGGAACTTATAGATTGAGCTGCAGTGAATTTTCAAAAATTTCTTATACTGAGAGTGAGTTTGATCTGACTGAAATATGGAATTTAAAAGGTCCACACCTAGAACTTGGAAGAGCGTGTATTCAAAAAGAACATAGAAGAGGGGCAACTGTAATATCACTTTTATGGAGAGGAATTGTTGAGTATATGAATCTCTCAGGAGCAAATATTCTATTTGGATGCTCAAGTGTAAAAATAAATAATTCTAGAGATGCTGCAATTGTTCAAAAGTACTTGCATGAACAAGGCTCAGTTTTACAAGAAGGGCTGGCAACTCCTGTCGGCTTATTTAAGATGGATGATTTCAACGAGATTTACAATGGTCTTGGAGATGTCCTAAATCCAGTCTTACAGACTGAGGCAGAAAGGCTTATACCATCACTTTTAAAAGCTTATTTAAAGTATGGAGCGAAGATTGCGGGAGAGCCTGCGCTTGATAGAGACTTTGACTGCGTCGATTTTTTAACAGTTATGAAAAAAGACGAAATTTTAGAATCATTAGGCAGACGCTTTCAATTAGTGCAATAATTATAATATGATTGGATTACTGGCCGACTTACAAAAATTAGGAAATATGGTGAATCAAGATGAAGAGTTAAAAAAACTCGTTCACTTTGAGACGCTAAAAGAAATTACATACAAAGGGGAAATTTACCCAATTTACTCCTTCACACTGGGTTCACCAAATCCTGAACATCCCACACTTTTTATGACAGGTGGAGTTCATGGATTAGAGCGTGTTGGTGCTCAATTGGCATGGAGTTTATTGAAAACAACTTTAGACAGACTTATTTGGGATCAGTCTTTAAAGGAAGTTTTTAAAAATATCCGATTAGTAGTAGTTCCGCTGGTGAATCCAGTTGGGTACTACAAGTTTAAAAGAAGTAATGGGAACGGCGTCGACTTAATGAGAAATTCTCCGGTCTCATCTAAGGAAAAAGTTCCCTTTTTATTAGGAGGGCAACGTTATTCTAAAAAACTAGCATGGCATCAGGGAACGCCTGGAGTGCTGGAAGAAGAAAACGCTGCCCTCTATAAAAAGTTTTTTGAATCCTGTGAAAAAAGTAAATGTATTCTTTCAATTGATTTTCATTCTGGTTTTGGGATGAAAGACCGTTTATGGTTTCCATTTTCATACACTAAAGAGCCATTTGATCATATTCCACAAATGAATGCTTTCACGGAACTTTTTGAAGATACACATCCGTATCATATTTATAAAATTGAGCCACAGTCTTCGGGATATCTTTTAAATGGCGATATATGGGATCATTTTTATCTAGAGCTTAAAAAAATTAACCCAGAAACAATTTATATTCCACTGACTCTTGAAATGGGGTCATGGACTTGGGTAAGGAAAAATCCTCTTCAGCTATTTTCGAAACAAGGGATATTTAATCCTATGAAAGTGCATCGCTTGAAAAGGACATATCGGAGACATTATTTACTCTATGATTTTTTATTAAAAGCACTTCGCTCCCATGAAACTTGGTCTGACTTAGACTCGAATATAAAACTAAAACATTTAAGCTCTGGCATGACGAGATGGTATGAATAATAATCGCTGGATTTTTTTAAGAGGATTAACTAGAGGAAATATTCATTGGAGTGAATTCCCAAGTATTTTTAAAGTACATAATCCTAATGCTGAAATGGAATTCTTGGAGATTCCTGGGAACGGGTTTTGTTCAGAGGAAAATTCTCCAGTGTCTGTTAATAAATTAATTGATTCTCTTCGTTCAAAATCAAGTTTTGTTCAAAGTGCTAAACCTTTTAATATTTGTGGAATTTCTCTTGGAGCAATGGCCGCCATGAAATGGACGGAAATGTTTCCACAAGAGATCTCATCACTTACAATTATTAATTCTAGTCTTAGTCAGTACTCATCTTTTGATAAAAGACTATCGCCAAATAATTATGAAGTTTTATTGAAAACTTTATTTTTAACTAATACTTATGAGCAGGAAGAAAACATTCTTAAAATTACTTCAAATCGATTTGAAGAAAGAAAAGGTGTTTTAAGTACATTTGCAGATTTTTCTCTTACTCATCAAGTTACAAAAATGAATTTTCTAAGACAATTAATCTTAGCAAAAACTATTTATATTGAATCAATTCCATTGATACCTTTTAAGGTTATTAGTTCTAAAAATGACAGACTTGTTGACTCATCATGCTCAGATGTCATTGCCGCTAAATTAGGTGGTGTGCAATTCATTCACCCAACAGCAGGACATGATCTTCCATTAGATGAACCTGAGTGGTTAAGTGAGATTCTTGTTAAAAATCTAGAGTGAACTTTTTCTTCGAAAAAAGTAAATTCCACTTGTTGATTTTTTACGGCCATTTTTACTGATTCAAAATTTAAGTCACAATCAAGCAATGATTTCCAAGACCTAATATGCTTTTTATGGTGAAAATCAGAACTCGCTATCAAAGGTAATCCACTATTCATGACTTCTTCGAATAAATGGGGACCACTTGCAACTTCCCATGCATCAAAGTGATCTTTCAAGTCTTCACGTTGATCCCATAAGTGATAAGTTTGATGCTCAATCTTTTTAGTTGAAACAGGATGGGCCGCAATGGCCAGAGCCCCTTGGGCCTTTATTTTTTCGATGAGTTCAATAATTGTCCCATCAGCTGAAATATATTCAGTAATTCCAAGAGCTAGAATATGAGCAGAGCGATGAAATGAAAGTGAATTTTTAGTTAATTCAATTCCAGCAATAACCAGCATTCCATATTGTTTCATGGCGCGACGGCCTTCTATTTTGATTGTAGTTAAATACTCTTGAAAAGTACTTTTAGATAATGTTTTTTTTAAGAAGACTGATGCTTTGCCTAAAAAAGTTTCTTCTTCGCAGAGATGGTCTGTGATCGCTATAATTTTAAACCCTCTTTCACCGTAGAAGTCTATTATTTCGGGAATTGTTAAAACCCCATCGCTGAAATTAGAATGAATATGTAAATCAGCTAGCATCATATTTGAAATGCTACTTCTATAATAAAAAAAAGTATTGTTAGGTTATGATCAAAAATTTACAGGATTCTGTCAGCGAAAAAAAATTACCATTCTTTTGGATACTCATCTGAATTATCTATCAAATAGTATTTACTTGTTTGTGGATCAATATATAGAGCTTGAAAAATTATTTGTCCGAAACCTGAGTGATCAGTGTTATAGACTGGAAGATAACTAGATTGAACTAGGTCGACCATGTTAATTTTTAAATTTTCAACAGGGAAGGGGGCTCTCGTAAAAAATTCTTTAAGCCAAAAATATCTAAAAGATCCCATGTAATAGACATCTTCCATAATAGAATCTTTTCTGTGTGCATAATTTAAAACACAGTGCCCTAGTTCGTGGTAAACGAGTGTTTCAAGAAAATCTAACGACGCATTTTTATATTTATCAGAAACAACAATAACCTTTGTGTTGTATTTGTTTCCCAGTGCAACTTTTTGAATTGATTTTGCGATATCATTGCTACTTTTTAAGACCTGACAGTAACCATCTGGACTTTTATTGTCTCCTTTGGAGATAGTGATAAAGCCAGCATACTTCATGTCTTTATTGGTATCTCCAAAAGAAATGCGGACATTATCCATGTTTGGGTTTATACCAAATAATTTAGCATCTTTTACAAACTGCTTTTTTATGGGGTTAAACTTGGGATCGTCTTCAATATTATCAAGTAAATTTCCACAGGCCGTCATTAACAGACAACTGAAAATTATTAGGAAAGAGCTTAGTATGTTAAATACTCGATTCATTTGTTTCTCTTGGGAATTTGCAGGATTATAAAGGCAGAAATCACAAAAGTGAAGCAAGTGAATATTATAGTTTTCACCTGTGTAAAAAATTCAATGTCTTTTTATCATTTGGACCCATATAATCAGTAGAATCAATTATTTCGTGGAGAGGCATTGTTTAAAAAATTAGTTCTGGTTGCTACCTTTCTCATTTTTTCAAATGCCTACGCATGGGATGGGACTGATCTTAAAGAAGAGGCATTATCCCCATTTACAACTAGTGCTAGAAACATTTTTTATGCAGGTGCAGGCTTAACATTAACAGTGTTAATTTTTGAAGAATCAATTGTCGACTATACTCAAAAAGATTTATCTAACGACAAACCATTAGGTAGTTTGTCAAAGTTTGGAGACCTCGCTGGTCAGATGCTTCCGAACGCATTGTATGTTTTAGGTCAATCTCTTGCAGGAGTTTCTGGTGAAAGATATGGTTACACCAGAGCAATTGGTATGATTAAGGCCTCGGCCTATTCCTCGGCCGTTACGACAGTCTTAAAATACTCAATTCGCGAACCTCGCCCAGGCACAAGTAAAGCTAGAAATTCTTTTCCCTCTGGCCACACAACCACTGCTTTTGCTTTTGCTGGATATGTTTATGAGGAACACGGTTGGCAGTGGGGAGCGCCAGCAATGGGACTTGCGACTTTTGTAGGAGTAAGTCGTATTAATGATGACCGTCATTACTTACATGATGTTTTGGCCGGTATGACAATAGGGATGATGTACGGAGTAGGTATTTCTAAAATTGATAAGGAACGTAAAGACTCTGGTGAAAAAGAAGCAGGAGTGACTGTGTTACCGCTTTTTAATTCTACAGTTAGAGGACTAGCATTGTTTAAAGAATTTTAATTTTCATATTTAAAATTTTAGATATACAAACACACATCAGCATCTTTTGCATAAGGAAGGAAAGTTGCGGCACCGGCGTGTTCAGTTTCTTCTAGAAAATCTTCATTTTTAAAATCAAATAAATTAACTGCCATTTGGCACGCGACAAATTTAACTCCGCTTTCAAGACAAATAACTCTTAACTCATCGATACCAGCAACACCTTTTTTTGCAATTGTTTGCTTCATAAGTGAAGTCGATAGAGATTCAAAGCCTGGAAGGTTAGATTGAATAAAATTAGGAATATTCCAACTAACTTGCTTAAACCAATCTGGACCAAATGGCATTTTCATTGGCATGGCAGGGTTACCTAGTGGACTTATTTGTAAATTTGAAATGTTTTTATGAATTAAACTTAAACCATAAAAAGTAAAAAATATTTTTACTTCCCAACCCAAAGCCGCTGCAGTTGAGGCCAAAATAAATGGTGGATAGGCCCCATCAAGTGTTCCTTGAGTCGCAATAATGGCCATTCTGGAAATTTTCTTTTTATCACGTTCTGAAAGAATTTCTTGTACTTTTTTTTCAATAAGTTTTTCTAGATCAGCTGATAATTCCATTATCCTCTCCTGCACTCAATGACAAAAATGAAGACACCTAGATCTAATTTCATTGATTCGTGAAGGATGTGACCAGTTTGGTTTGTATAGGCTTCAAAATCAGGGAATGCTCCCGGATCTGTCGCTTGTATTTTTAAAACTTGTCCGTTTTTCATTTTGTTTAGAAGTGAATGTGCACGCAGAATTGGCAATGGACAATTCATCCCTTTAGCATCTAACTCAACATCAATTGTGTGCGAAATTATTTTTTCCAATCTTTTTACCAGACTAATGGTTTGGCCATATCTAATGGGTTGACTCCTTTAGGAATCGACTTGGGATCAATAATGTCATCTACACCATCGCCGTCTCTTAGAGCATGGATACAAAAAGCTACAGTATCATCTTCTAGGGCCACTAATTCATGGAGCTTATCTTTGTGTATGTAAATCATATGAGGTGCTTTAAAAATAGATTGTTGTCCATCAACAGTCACTCTTAATGAGCCGTTAGTTAATAAAGTCAAATGATCAAAAGTATGAGCGTGACCTAATTCAGTATCTCCAGCTTTTCTAAAATACATTTGTCTTGAAAATAAATTTGCTACACAATTGATGCTAATAACTGGCTGGCTTTTCATAACGTCCTCATTTTTTTTGTTATTCAAATATTGTAACTAAAACCCCGGTCCACTCCCAAGTCTCTTTGTTCAAAACAGCTGTGGGAAATGGTTTCTGAGGATAAAAAACATCATACTCTTTATCATATATATATCCAGGACCTGGAAAATTTCCTCTCAATGGAGTTTTTCCATTGGTATGAGTCCCTTTAGTTGTGTTGTAAGAGCATTCAATCCAATTTTCGGCATCGGGAAGCAAATTAATATAATCTTGTTCTGCAACGATTGTTTTTTCAACTATACCGTCAATGACTCTTGCAAAGTGGCTCATGCTGTATATGTTCCTGATGTAGTAAATTTATGATAAGTGTAACCACCGTTTTGGGTGATCGTACCACCAGTTGCTCTAGGTGTACCTAAATATCTAATGATGACAACTCCACTTCCACCGGCCATCGCCGGATTGGTAATATAAGCGTTGCTTGATCCGGAACCGCCACCGCCGCCACCAGTATTGACTGCACCTGCTGCACCATCAGCTCCAGAATAGCCTCCAGCGCCACCGCCACCTGCTCCGCCGGAACCAACATAGCGAGTTCCTCCACCGAAAGGGTAGACTCCACCACCGCCGCCGCCACCGTAAGTGACACCATCCAACCAAGCAAGTCCAGCCCCACCATTTCCAGATGTACTTTTATAAGATCCACTTCCGCCATTGGCAGAAGCACCACCACCACCACCTGCAGTCCAAGTACTTCCAGAGCCACCTGATTTGGCATTACCAGAAGTTCCTCCAGTAGATGATCCTGAAACGGTAAGGCCAGCACTTGCAGTTGCTATCGTTGATATGCTCGAAGCATTTCCACTTGTATTACTTGTTCCACCAGCACCACCTGCACCAATCGTCACAGTATAAGCCGTTGTCGGAGTTAATGTCGTTGTTCCTGAAACGACGCCACCGCCGCCGCCGCCGCCACCACCGGTTCCAGTCGCAGCACCAGAACCACCACCTGCGACAACAAGATAATTTACAGAGTAGGGAGCACTTAAATTTGGCTTGGATGATTTTCTCATTTTCGATGAGGTCCACGCAAAAGCAGAATTTAATAATGCAACGCCAGATCCTAACCCTACAATGAAGAGCTGGTTAACTATTGAACGGCGAGAGAATTTTTTGTCATTAGTATTATTTTCCATTTTTAAAATTCTAGTTTTAACGATGTTAATGATCAACCTTTTCTCGCAAGAATTTCGAACTTGAGTAATTTGGTTATTGGACTTAGTCCACAATTAGGGCCGATTATGTTTCTGTTTTTATTTTAACTCTGTGACAGAGCACAAAAATAGAGAATGGATTTCTAGCTACATAATTTTACAAAATTTGCAATGATGTGTTTTTGAATTACATTTTAAAGTCTAATATTACTTCAAGTAAAAATTACGCGAAATAGAAAGACTGGCGGGGAAGCAATGATTAATTACTTAAAAAATGATGTTTGAAAATTCACTTTATGAAAAAATTCTTCCAGGTTTCACCGTCGGTAAAATCAACTGTGGAAATTATAAAGTTAGATATGTTGAAGCAGGTACTGGTGAACCACTCGTTTTTCTCCATAATGGAGGGGCCGACCTAAGTGTTTGGCGAGAACAGTTAAAATTTTTCTCTAGAAACCATAGAGTGATCGCAATAGATTTTTTAGGTTTTGGTGAATCAGATAAACCACCACAAATTTACGACCTCGAACTTTATTTCAATGCCCTTTATTCTGCTTTAATAGAGCTTAAAATCGATAGACCTATTTTAATCGGAAATTGTGTTGGTGGATCTACTGCAATTGAATATGCTCTTAGGTATCCGACTCAAATTAAAAAATTAATACTCTGTAGTATTTGTGGAGGAGCAGGTTTTATTCCTGCACTTAATCTACTTCGATTTATCCCAGGTCTTACTTTTTTTTACCCTTGGCTCTCTGTTCAAAAATTTGTCTTATCTGCAAAAGCAATGTTTACAAGTTTAGGTGAAAATGAGCTTAGAAGCCATTACGAAGAAGTGATCTTTAAAAGAAAGGATTTGCGTCTTTCGCGGACAAAAACACTACGAGGGATGCTTAGCTTTTCTAAATTTGGACGTCCCTTAAATTTGCCTGAAAGCTTTCCAGAAACAATGATAGTTTGGGGAACAGAAAATAAAATTATGAATCACAAGTATGCAGAATTAACGAAACTTCAGCTTAAGGCCAAAATACTAAAATCTATTAAGGGTGGAGGTTATTTGTGTTTTTATGAAAATAGTGAAGAGTTTAATCAGAGCGTTCTATCATTTATCAACAGTTAGAAGCTTATTTTGGTGAGTTGTTGAAAGATGTTGCTTATAAAGTTATAGCACATCCAAAAATTTTACTTTTTTCTACCTCAATTTTTTTACCAGCTAAAGTACTGTCTAGGGCATCAGTAAGATAATTTTTGGTAGCTTTTTCTCTGATCAAATCAAATGAAAATTGATTGTTTATTGCACCACTGTAGAGAACTTTATCTGTTGAGCGTTGATAAAATACTGCTTGAGAGAGTGTTGTAAATTTTAAATGCTTCAATAATGTTGAATCGCTCAGGTAATAAATAGGAAAATTGAGTGAATAATTTTTTTTAAAACTTATAATACTATCTTCAGAAACGTTTTTTACTGAATTTATTAATATAAAACTAATTTTTTTATCTACATAGGTCGGAATGATTTTTTTCAAGTTCGGTATTTGAGATTTAAAGATTGGGCAATCTGTTCCAAAGGCAATGAATACTACATAGTCAGTATTTATAATTTCATTGATTGGTTTAAATTCTGAAAAGCCAACTTCTTTTAATGTCAAAGAACTGATCGATTCAGTAGCTTGAGATATATTAAAAATTATTGAAAATAAGATTAAGAAAGAAATGATTTTTTTCATGATTACCTTTCAGTGTAGAGAATTCTCGGTAAGTAATTTTCTTCAAGTAAAATCGATCCCCCAATTTTTACTGAAGTATCAGGATCAGGATTAGCAAAATTTTCTTTCGAATTATCATAGATAATACGACTGATTAATTCAGTGCCTTTAGGGAGAAAGAGGTATTTTTGCAAATTGGAAGTTACTTGAAGTTTATATTGATAGGTCGGAAACGAAATGGCCACTTTTTCAACCTTTTTACCTGGCAAACGATATAATAATTGTCCCGATCGTCCACGGTAGTGCATATGCAATCCATAACCCTCTAAATAAATCGACTCTGTTAAAAAATAGCGCATTTCTACGAGACTATATTTTTCTTTAGGCTTAACTACAACAACACCATTATCTGGTGTCATTGAAAGTCTTTTGAGTACTGGCTTAGTTGATAGTGAATCATCTGAATAGATGGTAAGTTCATTTTTAGAAAATTCTTTTACTCCACTTGGGCTGTAATGAACTTCTAAATTTAAATATGAGCCTTTTGGAATATGGTAAATTGTATCTCTAATTGATTTTTGAAATCCACTACTTCTCGATATGTGAATGATGTTAGGGTCTTTAAACTTATATCCTTTAATTTTACCGGCCGAAGTCTTCCCGTAAATAGTTTCAGGAAAATTTCCATAAAGCACTTTTGAAGCAATCCCCATATTGCTTTTAGAGTCTAATGAATTCCCGTTTTTATCAACTTCAGGAAAAGGGGTAGAGCTAAAATGTAGAGCAACATGATGAGCGACATTTTCATTAAGTTTTACATTAAATACTTTGAAATAATAATCTTTAGTAGTCGGTGTTTTAGTTAAATAGTGCTTATAAAATGGAGAACCAGATTCTTCAACTTCTTCCGGTGGAAGGGAAAATAAAACCAAAGGCTCACCTTTAATTTTACTAACTAGTGTTTTGCGAAACATCTTTAGTCTTTCTATGCTTTTGGTATAAGCTTCAACAACCCCAGGTTCATCAAACTTTTCAGCTTCCAGCCACTTCGTAATTAAGAAAATATCTTTGCTATCGATGTGAGAGGTTATTGCTCCGTAATAGGGATCTCCACCGGGAGGCATTCTTTTTAAACGAATCGTCCTTAGCATCATTTGCTGCCAAGCTTTTATCGTCTCGATGCTATCAAAGTAATTCAAGTTATTTTGAATAGCATGACAAGCTATACATGATCTTTTTATTGCAGGTAAGACTTCTTCGTCAAATGTTCCTATCTGGTACTGAACTAACTTATTTTCACACGAACTATTTGATGGCCTGCCAATGTTGATGTGCCCCAGCTTTTTAATTTGCTGCGTGGCCGAATCAATAATTGCGTAGTCTCCGACCTTGTTAAATTTTAGTGAATTTGAAACTTGTTGGTATTCATCAATACCAATTGTTTCTTTAGGGTATTTTTTCATGAGTGATTCACGAGAAATTTTAGTATCACTCAATAGAGAAATTATTTTTCTTGATTTTTTATTGAAGTCTTTTAGACTTGCTGCTTTTTTTAATAACTTTGTTCCCTCACATTGAGGATGAAATTGTAAAAGCAAAATTTCGTTTTTATCGTAGTGGTCAGCAAGAGAGAACCCTACGCCAAATTGATCTACCAAACGAAAATCCAAGTCTTGTTGGTTTAACTGAGCTTTAAGTTTTGCTGCAACCTTATTTTCATGGCCAGAACTGTCGATCATTGTATCGTCAGCATAAATACTCAAGCTTACTAGTAAAAGAATTAAAAATGATTTCATTCGCAATAGTATAGCATTGAATTCAAAGAAAATACTTCTTGATGGAATTGGTCAGGAATGGCGAGTTATGTTAATTTATTATTTTTTCATAGTAAGGTAATGCTACAGATTCATTTAAAATAAATTCAATTACATCATCGATGCTTTTTAGCTCCTTCTTATAATAGAGCTGACCAATTTCAAACTTTAATGAAGGGTGAATGTCACCAGTCCTAACATACTCAAGTGCATCCAGCCTTAAAGAATAGTAATAAGCATAGCATCTGGAATTAGAATTTTTATACACTAAAGATATTCCTTTGTGAGATTTAAAAAATATCTGCCTAGAAATTTTCGCATGCTTGTTATTTGCTGAAAACGCTGAAAAAAACGTAAAATCTATTTTCATTATTAAGTAGGACATTTGTCTTATTGTCTTTAAAGCAACACGAACTATTCAGCATGAAACACAAGAAATTGGCATCATTCGATGAAATTTCATTGAAAGTCTTTACACAAGAAAGTACTTTAAGTCATTAATAAGGCTAATGTTTAGAAGTTTTTTTCAGGCAAGTGCTTGCAGTGGAGTAGATTTAGTGGAGTACCGTTTTTACAAGATTTACATTATTACTAACGCTTTTATTTACTTTTTATTTTGTCTCTAATTACTTCATAACATCGGAGCCACAGTGGATTTAGTAATTAGAAACATCGGTAGATATTTAAGAAATTTGAGAGAGGGAAATAATTATTCGCAGCTTAAAATTAGTTTAGCAGCAGGCCTCTCAACTAGAAATTATCAAGACATAGAATATGGTGTTACAAAATGTAGAATTGATACACTTGCAAAAATTCTAAATGTTTATGGCTATAATATTTTTAATTTTTTTGAAGGGTATCTAATAGGAATTTTTTATCTTGAAGGATTTGAGGGACTTTCTAAAGTAATAGACCCTGAAAGTTACTCCTACTTGAGAGTTTCAAAAGATGGCTTAATAAATAACGCTATTCTTGGCAGTGAAGGGATGACCGGCTTTAGCAAAAGCCAGCTTGAAAAATTAAACTTTTGGGATTTGTTGTCTTCACCAGCAGAAAAAATATTCGTAAAAGAAATGTTTTATTTAATTACCAAAACAAAAGCGCAGCCAGTTCCTTGGACAGGTGAAATTATCGGTATTCATGGGCAGACGATAAAGGTGAAGGCCTATTGGCGTTACAACACTAATACTGAAGGCGAGATAACTGATTTCGAAATTGTAACGTTTAAATTGCCTAATGATTAATTAAATTGCAAATTTTGTGGAGTTAAAATTGAAAGAAGTGCGCCCGTTGATATATATCTATGATAAACGAGTTGATTATAGAAACTTATATGCAATAAATTTATTAGTTTATATTAATGCCGAAGTTGAAACATTTGATATAATTGACGATTTAATTACTCGGTCAGAGTCAAGAACCCCAAGTGCCGTTTTTATCAAAATCGAAAGCGCTGAAGATTTTGAAAAAATATTCAATCTTAGCCAAGTTCAGAAAAAAGCCACACACAAGTTTAAAATAATTATTCAAAATAAAAATAACATAAATGTACCAGAAATTATCCACTATAAAGATGCTTTGCCGATAAAAGATTTTGTACAAATAGTTGCTAAAGATTTGAATATTACCTCAAAACAAATGGCAGAGATAAATTTTGGTGATTATTACCCAATACCAGGTAAATTTTTATTACCTGGTTGGCAAGTTAATCAAAGAATTTATGTAAAAGATCGTGATGGTAAATTTGTAAGTCATTTATACGAAGGAGATTATTTTAAAGCTGAAGATTTAAATGATGATGCTTTTAATAGACAATATTTTTGCGATTCAAAAAAAAGATTGATCCTGATTGATTCTTTTACTTTTAATATGAAGTCACTGCTAGATTCAGATAATTTATCAAAAGAAGAGCGTCTTATTCAAACAGAAATTGCTTTTTCAATGATTTCTGCAACTGTTTCAAAAATAGGTTTGCCTGAAACAACTCGAGATCTCGCCAAGTCGGCCATCTCATCAATGGAAAAAGTAGTTGATGGTAATAAGACATTGTCACAACTATATAATATGTTAAAAGAAAATTCGAATAGCTTAAGATACAAAAGATCTCTTATTTGCTTCCATATTGGGCAGTTCTTATTGTCAAAAGAAACTTGGACTTCACGTTTGCATTATGAGCAATGGACTTACCTTTCATTTTTTCACGATATTTTAGTTGAAAATGATGAATGGATTTTTTTTGAAAGTGACGATGAAGTTCAAAAAAGTAATCTTAGTTCAAGAGATAAAGCTATAATGATAAATCATGCAAGATTGATTTCTCAAATTGTTTCACAATCTAAAGAGCTACCTATGGGGCTTGATGTGCTTTTAAAGCAACATCATGGATCTAAGATGGGAGATTCTTTAAACAAGTGCTCTATGTCTATTTCAACGACATGCATTTATTTTGTTTTGGTAATTGAATATATTAACTTTCTTCTTTCTCAGGGGGAAAGAGTAAAGTCAAATGATGAGATTTATAGTTTTGTAGATACTTTATTTAAAAAATTTCCTTTTCCAAATTTTAGAAAAGCGATCCCAGTACTTAGACAAATTCCTCTTTATTAGTAAAGTAGATACCTTAATCTATCTACACCTAAATTGTATCTGACCCGCAGAGTCTGGGTCAGTATTTATAAGCCTATTCTAATAAAATTTTCCAGCAAAACGATAAGAAATCATTAAAACATTTCTTGGAGTTTGCATGAAAAAATCAATATTCTTATCTTTTGTATTAGTGGCCGGATGTAAAATGACTTCAGAAGAAGTCACTACAACTGCACCGGTAGTAAATCCGTATCCAACAGGAGGGGTTTCTCTTTTACCTGATCAAAAGTTAACGAATCCTAGATTTAGATTTCATGATGGTACTGTTGCTAACAATGCTCCTTATATTATTGATCAAGTTCCGAATTTGCCGAATTATCCTGTTTCTGATTGGTATATCGCTCAATGGAAAAAGCCAAGTTTATTAACTCCCGATAGACTGAATTTATCTCCCGATGTAGTTGATCCAATTTTCGGGAAAGCATTTATGCAATATTACTCTGAACCTTACAATGGAAAAAAGCTATCTGAAATTAATATCTATAAAACAGCAGATTCTTCTTTAGTGTATGAGTTAACAGGAAGAGGCGGATGGCTTGATACTGGAGGTGGGGCCAATTTATTTCTAGCCACTGAGCTATTGACTAATAATAATCAAGCAAACGGACTTGAAACTTTAGATAGAAGAATAGATTTAAATTTTAAAGCTAAAATTAAAGAAAGAACCACTCAATACTATACAAGTCGCTCTCGCGATGATGGAAGTGTTGTTTCGCAATTTTTTTCAGGTTTTACATTTCGTTATCACAATCCAGACACGAATGAGGACATTCCTTTATTTGTTCAAATCACACATGCTGATTCTCGTAATGAGAAATTTTTACCACCAAGAAAATTGGAGTATAGAGGTTGTTATGATTTGAATGGCCAAAAGCAAGTTGTTTACGGGGCGAATATGGCAAACGCACTTGGAGGTAATGGATTTATTGCGACAGCGACACCGAATGAGGATCTGAAAGATTTTTCATATAATTTAAATGATCAGATATGTAATGTGATAAGGACACAATTTGATTGTCAGAATGGAACGTCATTCAGGTTTCCCGAAAATGCTAAAAATTTAAAAAATTGGCAAGTTGGAGCATTCTATATTGGCCTTGAAACTCAGGAAGCATTAGCAATAAATACTTCAGTTAATCCTTCAGAGGCCGGACCTGCTGCTGGGCAGAGTTCACTAACGATACAGTTAAAAGATTTAGAGCTTATGAAATATCCCGCAATATCTCGATTGAATTGTGACCAAGCAAGCACACCAACACCGACGCCAACTCCAGTTCCATCTCCTACACCTGTACCTGCTCCAATTCGTTATTGCACAGGAGGAAGTGCTCTACAAAATAATCAGTGCCTTCAACCAGATGGCCAAATTTCTGCTGGGCAATTTTGCAGTGGTGGATCAGTCATTGCCTTCCAATGCGGAGGAGAAAAACCAATGTCAGATTGGGTTGATGTTGGAAATGGATGTTTTCATTTGAACGTAGGTTTAAGCTGTAAGTAACTCTATGTTTTAACATTTTAACCGATTAAAACGGTTGGATGTTGAGCTCATACAGAGCTTTGCAAGCTAGACATTCTGAGTATTACTCTGTTTAATTTATCTAGTGGTGGGTGTCCCGACTTATGTCGTGTCAAAGTTTAAGAGCTTGCATTATTAAAATGATGATAATTTTTTAAACTTTGACATCATAAATAATTAGATAGATTTTTTCAGGAAGAATTTTATTAGCGATAGGATTTTATCAATAGCTGATTTGTTGAAAGATGAATATCAAGCTAGGAAAGCAAAAAACGATTCTTATTCTTTAAGAGCATTTGCTCGCGATCTCGGTATAAGTCGTACGGCCATTGCAGAGGCCACACGTGGCGCAAGACGACTTTCAGCTCACAATATTGATATAATGACCAATGCTTTGAAGTTGTCTTCGGCAGTTGTGAAATCTCTAAAAGATGAATTGTTAGATGTGCAAGAAGTCGATAATAGAGTGGTCATTGATGAATTAGATTTTATAGAAAATTGGTATTTTCTCGCAATTTTAAGTTTAGCAAAACTTCCAAATGCAGAATACTCAGTAGAATGGGTGGCCAATAAATTAGGTCTGCAATTAGAAGTCACAGAGAGTGCTTTAGAATTTTTAGCTTCACGAAAATATATTGAAAATGTTGAAGGAAAACTTGTAAGAAAGGTCACACCACTTACAACTACGGTAGATATACCGTCTTCTTCTATTGTCGAAAGTCACAGACAAAGTTTACAAAAAGCAGTTGAAGCTTTGGAAGAAGTTGCTGTCGATATGAGAGAATTTACTTCCGTCACTTATGCTATCAATGCTGAGCAAATTCCCGAAGTCAAAAAACATATTCTAAATTTTCATCGTCAATTAGGAAAATATTTAGAAACTGATTCTGCAAACGATGTGTACCGATTAAATATTCAATTTTTTCCTTTAACGAGCAAACAATGATGAAAAACTTTTTAATACTTAGTTGTCTTCTCATGAGTTTTTTCGTTAGTGATTATGCTTTATCAAAATCAGGTGATGAAGTTCGAAATGGTGGGGGATTAGCAGAAAACTATATCGTTTTCGCTTTAAAAAGTTTAGATCACTCCATTGATTTGTGTTTATTACAAACAACGTGTGCAAGTAAGCCGGGAGATCGTGAACTTTTAAAACAGATAAAGATCTCACTTCCAGAAGAAATTAAAAAAGATATTATCCAATTTTCTTCAGAAGCAAAGAAGCCAGGGTTTTTTACAATTGATGGATATCCTCGCCTCGCTGTAACTGGAGACCGAGTCGGTAGTACCATTTTTTATAATCTCGATTTGCTATATCGTAGTGGCGTTGTATCTATGAATGTTGGGCAGGCGATTCAAAGTCTAATTCACGAACTAGGTCATCACCAAGGGATCACTGATCACAATCAACTTGAAGTTTTGGGTGCTGAAGTTCGGGCAGCAAATGATGGCAGTGTTAACGATGTAGTTTTTCTTCCCTATCTAAACGGTGCAGGATTTTCAGGAATTGGTATTGAAGGTAAGTCTTATAAAAATAATGGGCTGCTGGCCCTTGTGTTTAAAGACGGAATGACTGATTTAACACCTCAATTTACCAATTTGTTATCTGATTGCGATCCCGATGTAACGGGAGCCAGACCTGTACTTAGTTCTGCAATTCATTTTTTCAATTTGCATTGGTCCTTCACTAAAGACAACTTCATGACTGGAGAAAAAAATCTCGACGGCAACGTAATCCTTTACTGTAGCCATGGTATTTCTCGTGAATACAAAAAAATATACAGTTTCAAATTAGGTATTTCAGCCAAGTATCTATCAAGCTTTTTCGTCTATAAAGGAATGCGCTTTTTAGAGACACCTAAGTTGGTTTATCGTTTAGTTGGGTCTTCTTCGATTCCTGTTCCTTAATCTTATTGTTGTTTTTTAAATTAGAAATTTTGAATTTTCTCAACTAATTCTGGTTTTTCAATAAATGGGTTTGAATTGCTTTGAAAGGATTTTATTTTATCATTGCGATCGATTTCTTCCTGATCAATAGGATCTTGATTGTGCCACTTTCTTAAATAAGTTTCTTGATTATCATCGATAGGCATTTGGTAGCGAACTGAGAAATAAAAAAGTGCGCGCGCTACATTTCCTTTGTGCTTCAAAGGTGGTTCGAAACAATGTTCTTTAGAGCTATTGAATCCGCGCTTACTTTCGCCGTTATCCCACTTTGATTCAACAACATCACAAAACGGAAGACTTGATCGTATTGAGTTCGTCGGACTATCTACGGGAAAGAGATGATGAAGATCGCTCTTAGCTGTTCCATTGGCACCAATTGATTGCGGCCATGTATGTTCGATGTTCATTATTTTGGGACTAGGGATTTCATTATTGGGAGCACAAAGCTTAGAAGTGTAAACGCTACAAATTTCGTTGCTCGTTTGATTAAGTTTTGTAAAAAGTATTTCATTGGCCTGTTTGTAAGTGAGAGGTCTGTGAGCAGATGATAAATCTTTATAAAGATCGGCCTTTAATTTGTCTGAGACTGAGAGGTCATCAGCAAAACAAGTTCCAAAAATGAAGATCCATAAAAAAAGGGTGCTCATGAGAAGTTCATATAATTTAGGGCGATGAATGTCTAGGAGTGTCAGTATGAGTTAATTTTTAGAATGGAGCGGATTACAAGGATTGAACTTGCGACCTTCTCGATGGCAACGAGACGCTCTACCACTGAGCTAAATCCGC